>NW_019013977.1:3020-18378 GCF_000150535.2 Carica papaya | reverse complement strand
ATTTATAGAATTTATATTCTATTGATTTAAAAAAAAAAATTATTTTACTAAATTTTTAACTATATAAAATTATTAAATAATAAAATATGGTAGCCAAACAAAAAATCTCTTTTTTTCCAATTGACTTTGTAGATTGTATAGAACAAAAGAGCAAAGCAATATTTTCTTCAAAGCTTTTAAATCCTTAAACTTAACATACCAAAGTGTTCCTCTAAAATAATTACTTAAAATAGGACACGGAGTAGACAATCTAAAAAAGTTCTCTGACCTTCAACTAGATTTCCCTCTACGTAAACCCATAACCATATCACATAACAAATGGTTATTTGGATATATATTTGAAATATATTTTAAGAATAAATTTAACTTTGATAGGCAAACACATCTGGGTTAGGTTATTATTTCGTGTATGTGTGTCATCTAGTTCATGTCATTTTAACTGTAGATGCGATGATAGTTCTATCAATCATAATTTAAATTAAGGTAATGAGCACTCACTTGTGACATAAAAGGAAAGAAAAAAAAGAAGCTTAAAAAGGCAGCAGTCAGAAAGTAGTCAGTAAAACAATTTTGATATACAATACAGACCTGGACATATATGTCAAAAACACGCCTCCCAACACTTCTCCATGTAGAATCTTCAATTTGCAATTCAGCAAATTGGAGATTCACAGTGTAGTTGCCATTCTCAAGCCCCAACCCATAGTATCTCAATGATGAAGCAGAGATTCGTGCTGTCTGGAATAGCTCTGAGTCCATGTTTGCAAATTGTGATTGTGACTTGAATATGAACTGGGGATTGTTGCTCCCGGTAGGAAGTCCAACATTACTGACTGCCCACCTGTTTGTGTTAGCCACGAAATATGTTGCTGCTCCCAGAGTCTCATTATCCCTCTCAAATACAATCCCACTAGTAGATGTGATCTGAGGCCCACCACTCTTGATTGAAAAGTTAAAAACTGCATCCATCAGAAAAAAGAAACCTGATTTTGCAAAGTTTTCATAGAGATAATAGTCGGTGATATTTTAAAAAGTAATCCAGATGGACCTTATAAACATGATAAAATATATAGGGTTTGTTCTTTTTGTAATAACCTTCAATATCATGTTTACATAGAGTTCCACCTCAAAGTAAACTCTCTTTTTTGTATAAATACTCATCATCTATAAAAACAATACCTACCAAGTGAAATTATCTGAAATTTAGTAAAATTATCTTATTAGGAGAATTTTGGCAGCTATAAACTGAAGAGACTGATAGCTTTGTTTTCATATACTTTGATCTTGAAGTTAAGTGAACTAAGTTGATGAGTGGACGGACTGGTGCATCTGGCCAATATTTTAGGGTGTAGAGTGGATAGCTTGCAAATGAATGAGACTTGCATATGGACTCCTCTTACTAAAACATTTATTAAAAAAAGTGACTGGGTGGAAGAAGCAGCATCTTTCTTAGGGAGACAGGTTGACTATAGTTGAGGGTGCTTTCTCAAGTTGTCAATTCTATTACTGTTTCACCCTCTATTGAGCATTTTTCAGAATCTTGTATAGTTTTATTTTCTTTGCAAGGGAATTGATTGGGGTGAAGTCGTAACTAATGTTTTTATAGGAGGAACTAAACTTAATCTTCTACCAAATATCAGGTAAGCAAAGAGTTACTGCATTCTAAATAATAAATGAACACCACAGAAATAAAGCAAATTTAATTTGAATAAACAGCAATAACATATCAGACATTTTTTACGGTTATATTTTAGACAAAGCAACAGTTAACAAGGACATTATTTCAGTTCTACTTACATGCTCCCTTGCCTCGATTACAAGGAAAGTTCCTTTGAAGACAGTTCAGTCCAGATGGCAACGCTCTGAATGTAAAAGAAGAGATTGCTTGGATGAGAAATATGAATTCATCAAGCAACAGGCACTAGTCTTTTAGGTACCTCTAGTTGCATCAAGATATATGGGTTAGAGTTGCAGACTAGGAATGAGAATGGCAAAGTGAAAGAAGCATAATCAATTAATAATGCTTTATCAGTCATCTCAGCAAAAAAAAAAAAAAAAAATTACACACACTTAAGAATAACAAAAACTCCTAAATTAATTTCCCAAAGGACTGTCATCAAAGTCTTCAATAAAGAAAGATCAGTTATGCCATAGGATTCTTTGTTTTTAACAAACTAGAGTATCTTTTCTACACGGATGATGAAAAGCAAGAGAAAGTGTCTCTTCTTATATCTAATGATACTTGCAATGTTTTTATTTTTATCCTGAGGCACTCTTCCTCGGCCTAAAATTTGTCAGCTATCATTCTCTTATTTCGAGAAACAATTAGATCCTTAGCTAGTAGGAACATATACTGCAAAGGAAACACAAACTGGCTTGAACTGTTCAAATGAACAGACCCTCCATTTCCTTTAGCAGATTACTTAGGAACTATTGGAGATACTGAAAGGTTTGGACTCAATTACCTAAATTAAGAACGTGGAATTAACATTCTTCCTGTATAAATTCCGAGCCCTTTATTGGACTGCTAACTCTTATATACTGTCAGGAACGTTAGTCATGGTTCTGATCTTGAGAAGGAAGGAAGAAGAGGAAGAAGAAGAAGAATAAGAGGATGAAGAAGACAAAGTAGAATTTGAAAAGAGAAGAGATGTATTTTTTTATTGATTCAATTGATGCTTACAAATGATGGAAGATGGCCTTTTATAGGCTTAAATGCAATAAAGGAAAACGTTTTTGTTGACGGAATCAGCTTGTCGGAATTGTGCGGTGATGATAAGCACGGCGTCAGCTGCGGAATGAGATGAGGATGGTTGAGGCACTCAAAAATTCAACAGGAAGAATTTCTTGCAATGGTCTCGTTCGGCAGCTTTGGTGATTAGGGGAAAAGGCAAAATAGCCTTCATAGACGGTTCCTCTCCTCGTCCTGATGTTGATGATCCCTCGTATGCATTATGAGACGCTAACAATTCTTTAATCATGACGTGGTTAATTTATTCTATGGAGGATGAGATAGGTGAAGCCTGTCTTTTTCATTCCATGGCAAAAGAGATCTGCGATGCCGTCATTTTTGGTTATTCTGATCTGAAAAATTCATCACACTTGTTTGAATTATGAAATCACGTACACAAACCTATGGTGTGGATTATCAAGAGACTTTGGCTCCTATTGCAAAAATTAATACGGTACATGTACTTCTATCTCTTGTTGCTAATTTAGATTGACCCTTACAATAACTAGATGTAAAAAATATCTTTTTAAACGGAGAACTTGAGGAGGATGTCTTTATGGACCTACCACCGAGATTTAATAATGGCAACCATGACAAAACAGTCAAATTACGGACAAGTTTATATGGCCTTAAGTAGTCTCTGCGTGCTTGGTTTGACAAATTCATGAAAGCAATAAAATGATAAGATTATATGTAGGCACATATGGATTACACATTGTTCTTCAAGCACATAGAGAGTAAAGTGATTATCTTAATAGTTTATGTTGACGATATTATTATAATAAGAGATGATATTGAGAAAATTATCTGAGTCAAGAAAGGTTTTACTTCAAAATTCGAAATGAAAGATTTCGGTAAACTTCAATACTTTCTTGATATGGAGATAACTCGAAGCCGAGAAGGAATTTTAGTGTTTCAAAGAAAGTATGTCATTGATTTATTAAAGGAAACTGGTATGTTGAGTTGCAAACCTGCGAACACTCCTATGGATCCCAATGTAAAATTAGACAATTTAAAAACAAGCAAACCGGTTGACACGAGAAGGTTTCAAAGATTAGTTGGCAAACTAATCTCCTTTTCATATACTAAATTTGACATTAATTTTACTGTAAGCTTGTCAGCCAGTTTATGCATGAACCCATAGAGGAACACATGGCTGCAGTTACACGAGTTTTAAAATATCTAAAAAGATCTTCAGAAAAAGATTTATTTTTCAAAAAAACCTCAAATCGGAGTATTGAAACATTTATAAATGCATATTGGACAGGATTGGTCACACATAGTAGATCAACTTCAGGGTATTATTCATTTGTCTGGAGAAATTTAGTCACTTGGAGAAGTAAAAATCAAATTGTGGTTGCAAGAAGCAGTGCAGAAGCTGAGTTGAGATCCTTGGCTCACGTTAAGTGTGAGATGATATGACTAAAAAATTTACTGGGAGAACTAAAGCAACAAGCAAGTGAACCACTAAAGCTATACTGTGACAACAAAGCTGCTATCAGTATCATTCATAATCCAGTCTATCATGATAGAACCAAACACGTTGGAATAGACGGTCATTTCATTAAAGAGAAGATAGAAAATTGGATGGTGTCTATCATCTATGTTCCAACTTTGAGTCAAATAGCTGATATTTTAACTAAGAGTCTTTGGAGACCCAATTTTGAGAGATTAGTTGACAAGTTTGGACTCCACAACATCTACAACCAAGCTTGAGGAGGAGTGAAGGAAAGTCAATTAATTATTTATTCTATATTTAAGATGATTGACTGTAATTTAGGATTAATTATTTATTATATATTTAAAATGATTGATTATAATTTTAGAATGTAGGAATATTTTGTAATATCTTGTAAATCTTCTATATTTAGAAAGATTAAATTAAGATAGCAGAATTCTATTAATTAGGATATGTATATTTCTCTTACTCAGCTATATAATGGTTTTGTACATTATTTTCTTTTCAAGCATGAAGATTATTCTAATCAGTTCAGTATAGATATAAGGTTTTTTTCCTTCTACTCTCTTTTAACTAGGATCCATTTATTTGTAGTATGCTAGGGTTAATAAAGAAAGACTGAATTTTCATTTATAATTTTCTTCTACATTATTTTGCAATTTATAGGGCAGAACACTCAATTGTTATCCTTCAAAATCTGAAAAACATATTCTTAAGAATAAAGGAAAGTTTCAGTTTTTTTTCATGATTCTATCATATATTTCTCTCCTATTTTTTCTCGTATGCATTCTAACATTAGAGCATATTTTTCCTTATTTTCCTCCTAAATTTTCTCTTAATATTTCTACACGCCCCCAAGCTAGGCATAAATGTTAGCCATGCCAACCTTCAAACTTAAGTCTTCGAAGTTATTTCTCAACAGAGCTTTAGTTAGCATGTCAACTGCTTATTGTTTGGAAGAAACATGTACCACTCAAGTTGTTCCTTTTGCTCTATCTTTTCTCTTATGAATTATCAATCTATCTTGACATATTTAGTCCGATCATAGTGAACTGGATTTTTTGTGATACTAGTCAACTGGATTTTTTGCAATGCTTATTGCAGATAGATTGCCACACATAACATTTATGGAGTGATATTCTCAACTATAATTCCTTCAGCACATGTGAGAGTCATACTCTTTTACGTATTCCTAATGTCATTGCCTTGAATTCTACCTCAGTACTACTTTGAGACACCATAGGTTGTCTTATGCTCTACCATGTCACTAAGTTACCTTATACATATGAGCAATATCTTGAGATTGATCTCCTTTTAGTGATTTATCATGCCCAGTCAGCATTAGTGAATTGTACTTTTTCCAAAGAATGATCCTTTCCCTTGAGTCATAAGTATCTCAAGATTCGATTCATAGCCCCTAAGTGTTCCTTCGTTAAATTATTCATAAACTAACTTATATTACTCCCTAGGAATACTGTATTTGGCATAGTGTGCAAAAAATATAGTAGCTTCCTCACCAATTTCTGATATTATCCTTTGTCTACTAGAGGACTTCCCCTTGTATCCCAAACTTGATATTTGAAGTGCCTACTAGCTTGCATCCACTCATTTCAGTTTTGTTAAGCAAATCAATTACATATTTTCTTTTTGACACAGTAATTCCCTTTTTGGATCAAGTTACTTCTATCCCAAGGAAGTATTTTAGATTTTCTAGATCTTTAGTCTTGAATTCAGAGACAAGGATTCTTTTGAGTTTCATGATTTTTTCTTCATCATTCCCTTTTATTCCTATACCATCCTCATAGACGTAAGTGTTGTAATCTTTTATGTTTGGAAGTGTTCCACAAATAATGCATGATCTGTCAGACACTGTATATCTACATTTTTAACTACTTTATTGAATCTAACAAACCACGCTCTAGGACATTGCTTCAAACTACATAGAGAATTCTTCAACTTGCAGACTTTATTCATATTAGCTTGTTCAAAGACTGAGGGAATATCCTTGTTTCATTCTTTTGTAAGCTCACCATTCAGAAGCATTCTTTACAACTCATTGGTAAAACGGTCAATTGAGATTTGCTGCCAGAGATAACAGTACTTGTGTTATGTTTAGTTTAGCAACTATAGCAAATGTCTCTTGATAATCAATGTCATATGAATGTGTTGCACCCAATCGAGCCTTTAGCATGTCAATTTTCCATCAGCCTTATACTTCACCATAAAGACTCACCTACATCCTACTGTTTGTTTTCCATCTAGTAATTTTGTTAGTTCGCAAGTGTCAAAATTTTAAAGATTCTCATTTCTTCAAATACAACCATCTTCCAATTTGGAATATTGATAGTTTCCTAAATTGTCTTAGGAATATGAGTGTTGTCCAGTGTTGTAACAAACGTTTGAAATTGAGGTGATAATTTTGCATAAGATACAAAATTGCATAATGGATGACTCGTTTAAGATCTTACCCTTTTCCTTAGTACAACTGGACGATCATCTCTGATTGTTTCATATTCAGTATACTCTAATTGTGAGTTGAAACCCTCGTATGGAGGAGATTCTTGGCTGTGCTCAGGAAGTTGCTGTACTATATCCTCTCTCTTTTTCTTTCTTTTGGAGTAAACAATGATTTCTCCATTCTGATTTGATGGATTCTCTTAGGAAGTTTCCAAGGTAGGTGCAGGTTCTAGAATCCATGATTCAAGCTCAGAAACTGTTCAAGAGGTGGAATAGGACTTCCCTGAAAGATGTTTTGTGGCTCCATAGATTGGTCATGTTCCCCCATTTGTTCCCAGTAATCCAAAACATGATATTCTTCTTGGTTTCTCTCCCTCTGAGTGTCAGATTTGAAATAAAATGGTTACTGTTCAAAGAATATTACATCCATTGAAGTATAAAACCGTTTGTTTGTAGATGAATAGCATTTATATCCCTTTTGGTACCCTAAAAAATGCACTTGACTTATTTTAAATCCAACTTACTGCAGTGTTGTGGATAAATATGAATAAATACAGTCCATCTAAAGATTTTTAATAGAATTAACGAAATGATTTTATTATGTGGGTAGGTTGTGAGTATTTCTTGGACTGGAGTTAGGAATTCTAATACTTGGGATGGCATTCTATTGATTAGATAGGTGGCATCCCCAGAAATGATTTGGTACATTTGCTGAAAAAATAAGTGATCTGTCAACCTCAAAGATGCGACAGTTCTTTCTCTTAACTACTCCATTTTATTAAGGTGTATCAATGCATGAGCTTTGATGTACAATGCCTTAGTGTTCAAGATAACTTCCAAGAGTGAGTTTGAAGTATTCTTTGGCATTGTCCATTCTAAGGATTTGGGTTTTAGTATGAAATTGGGTTTGAATCATGTTATTGAGCTTTTGAAATATTTCCCCGATTGTCAACTTTTCTCCCATTAAGTATATTCAGCTAACTCTAGTATAATTATCTACAAATAAAACAAACCATCTAACCCCAAAAATATTTTTCATTCTTGATGGTCCTCATACATCACTCTGTACCAAAGAAAAAGGTTATAGGGTTGTACCTATTATGTATTCTGTGTGTGCTTTACAAGTTGACATATATCATACTAAAATTCGTAGAATTTTTATCGGTGAATAATGAGAGAACAAGTCGTTGTACGTAACTAAAGTTTGGATATCCTAATTTACAGTACATCTATATCCCAACTAAAGGAGTGACAAGGTGGTCGTGATTTTGTGGAGGGATGAGAGATTTCAGTGTGTGAAAATGTTGAGGATGAGACCACACTGTATATCTTTCAAAATAACATGGGAGGGGAGGAATGGGTATTCACTGGGGTGTATGGTCGTGGTAACAGTGAGGAGAGGGGGTTGCTATGGAGGGAGTTAGACGAATGCAAACAAAAATGGGGTGACAACTGAGTTGCGAGGGTGGGGGGAGGGGAGGGATTTTAACATGGTATTGAGGAGGGAGGAGAGAAGTGGATCTAGTTTTTCTGTTGCTGGGGCTACGGAATTCAGTGAGGTGCTGGATAGATTGGAGTTGGTGGATATGCCACTGGTCGGAGGGCAGTGGACCTGTTCTAATCAGAGAAGGATCCCTTATTGGTCTCAGATAGACCGTTTCATGTTATTTCCCAGGTTTTTGTTGCAGCTTGCAGGTGTTTGCCAGAAGCTCTTTCCACGATCCATCTCTAACCACTTCCCGATCTGTTTCGAAGTTGAGGTTACTCAATGGGGACCTACCCCATTCAACCTTGAAATAAGTGGTTAAGGGTGGATAAGCTCCTTGTAAAAGATAAATGAAAAAACTCCACTGTTCAGGGCAAAGCCAGTCACAGGATCGTGCACAAGTTTAAGATCTTGTTAAATCCTTGGCTAAAGATGAAAGGATGAAAGATGGGAAGGAGTTCAACACCTTGATGCGTGAAGCCAGTGAGTTGGATAAGAAGGGGTGAGTGGTCTGGATAGCTCAGAAAGCTATAGAAGAGACTGCCTGAGGGTGAAACTGGCCAATATAATATTTTCTGAGGAGCACTCTTGGAAACATAAATCTAGAGAGAAATGGTTGAAGGATGGGGACCGAAACACCAAATACTTCCATACACTGGCTAGCCACTACAGAGATGCAATTACATTGAGGAGATGTGAATTGATGAAGCTAGAGTAAAAAGAAATAATGAAATGAGGACTGCTGCCCACACTTATTTTGCTGGGCTGTATGAGGAAGATTTCCAAAAAAGGCTTAAACTTGATGGTCTTAATTTTAAAAGTTTGGCAGCTGGCAGTAGACAGATGTTAGAGTCCGAATTTACTGAGGAAGAAATATATGAGAGCTTGAAATTAAGCAATGGTGATAAAGCCCTGGGACCGGATGGCTTCAATATGAAATTCTTACAAGAATTCTAGTATGTTATTGAGGATGATGTGGTGGAGATGTTTAATGAATTGCATGAGATAGGTAAATTCGTAAAATCTATGAACTCTATTTTTTTTTATCCTCATTATAAAAAGGAAAGGTGCAAATGATATCCATGACTTTAGACCAATTAGTTTGGTGGGTTGTATCTACAAACTTATAACTAAAGTGCTACCCAGAAGATTATCTAAAGTTCATTGGAAAGTTGTTGGGGGAATGTCAGCATGCTTTTGTGGAAGGCAGACAGATTTTAGATGCTGTCTTGACAGCAAATGAAGTGGTAGATGAGTTGGTTTCGGGATGTAATGAGGAATTGATTGGTAAGCTCGACATGGAGAAAGCTTATGACCATATTAGCTGGGATTTTGTGGATTATATGATAGGTAGGATGGGCTTCGGATTCATATGGAGAAGATGGATGCATTCTTGCATGATAACCACTTCATTTGCGGTGCTCATCAATGAGGGACCGTCAACTTTCTTCACTTCTTCTAGGGGTCTCCGACAAAAATTATACCGAACTAAATGAACTTAACTGTCAAAAAACTTATTTTTTCATAACCTAACTAGCAGGGACCTTGAAAGTGGATTAAAGGTTAAAATAAGGGCCTTATAATCCAGATTGTCATATAAAATGACTTCCACTTGTTATTCTAGGGTCTACTGGCATGTGTTACGCATATAGCTAGCCTTCCTTCTTATTCTTAGCATCACAAGCTTATGCTTATGTTGAATCGAGATTTTATTGGTAAACTTTTTCCCTTCGGGGGATATGCTCTTTTATTATCTGCTGTTGGTGTCTATCATTGGCTCAGGCTGTCCCTGTATCTGGTCTTTCAGTCACCTTTCAATGGCTCCCTTAATTATGCGCGAGGAATTTCCCTCTTGAGGAATAGGTATTGGATGTTGGTATGCCCAGGCACTCTAATTATTGATTGTGCAGCTCTCTTCTATTAGCGACTAAGAGAAAAAGGGCACATGAACAGTACTCGATTGATGAGCCAGCCCTCTACACTATAGATTGTTGGTCCGCCCACCCTCTAGAATGAATCAGGGGAAGGCAGCAGTGGAGTAACGGGGGATCCCGAAGCGAAGGGATCAACCCCTTCTTTGTTGGTACTTGATTCTATCTTATATCTCACATTTCAGGGGGATCCTTTATCCCTATTTATTATTGTAATGGAAGCATTAAATGGATTGATGTTGAAGGCCAAGGAGCTCCAGTTGGTAAAAAGTGTTTCAGTGGGTAGAGGTGTCAATTTGCTTGAAATATCACATCTATTTTTTGCTTATGACACTTGATTTTCTGCCAACCAGATGTGGGTATTCTGCGACACCTAAGATGCATCCTTTTATGCTTCCAAGCTGTCTCAGGACTAAATATTAATTTGAAGAAATCTGAGACTGTCAGATTTGGGGGATAAGGAGGATGAAAACCAGCTGGCTAAGGTACTAGGGTGTAAGATGGTCAAGCTCCCAATCAAATACCTGGGAGTTCCACTTGGGGCAAAGCACAAAGACATGAAATCATGTAAGCTAGTGATAGAGATGTTTGAAAGAAGACTTGTCGATTGGAAGAGAAATTTCCTATCCAAGGGAGGTAGATACACTCTAATCAAAAGTACATTTGTTAACCTCCCCACTTATTATTTTTCTACCCTCACGATTCCAATAAAGGTTGCTAGAAGGTTGGAAGCAATCAAATGCCTTTTTCACGGGGCGATGAGGAGGGGAATAGGAGATATCATTTGGTTAATTGGGGTGAAGTCAAAAACCCATTCAATCAAGGTGGATTGGACATTAGATTCCTTGTAGAGATGAATGTGGCCTTTCTTAAAAAGTGGTTGTGGAGATATTTAAATGAGAAAGACAGGATGTGGAGGACGATTATTGAGGTGAGGTGGAGCGAGACAGAATTAGAAGACAACATGGAATAGGGCTGTGGAGGAAAATCTTTATGGAGTGGCCTTGTTTTGAGGAGTGCACTCAGTGGAAAATTGGGAGTGTGACAGAATCAGATTCTGGTTGGATGAGTGTATGAGCCCGATTGCCAAGTATTTTTGCAATCACACAATCTAGAAACATGGTTGTAAAGAAGACTTACAAGGAAAGCAATGGCAGCAGGGCTTGGGAGGTGAATGTTTCCAGAAATTTGAATGATGGGGAGGTTCAGGAGTATGAAGCTCTTCTGCATCTTCTGGAGTTCCAACAGCTTAATAATGAACCAGATCAGGTGCTATGGAAGTTGAGTCAGAATGAAAATTTTTTTGTTACGTCTTACTACAACCATATTAGGAGGGAAAGGTCTGAAAGGAGCCACAATTTCCCGATTAAACAGATATTGAAATCAAAAACACCTCCTAAAATAGTTTTTTTCGCTTGGGAGGCCAGTAGGGAATGTATACTGATCATTAACGTGGATCGTGGTAAATGATAATCAATTATTGTATGGTACTCCACGAACGTGAAAAAATCATATTCGTTTCAACTTCCAACTTGATGAAATAGTAGTAAATGGTATCCGACTAATAAATTTGAGATGAATTTTAAAACCATCGAATCGGTGGTACGTGACCGACAAATAATTTTTTTTCCGTTATACCCTCATAAAATATACTTAATTCCAGTTACGCCTTCAAATAAAAACCTTATTTTTCTTCTCTTTTTCTCAAATTAACTCATTATATGTGATTATTTCAAATACATTTTAATTTTTTATTTATCGAAATAATTTTAGATTTAATATAATAGTATATAATTACAACCATTTGTTTTTAATATGTAAATAATTTTATTTTTATTAAAATTAAATTAATATGATAATATAAATAATAACTATTTATTTTATCAAATATAAAAATTTAATTTGATTATGTGTAATAATTATTTATTTAAATACAAATTTAATTATATTCTTATATAATTTTTTTTTAATTACATATTTCTTATATACTATTTACTATTACATATAATAGGTAGGGGTAAATTAATAATTTAACTAAAAATACAACTATATTATCTTATCATCCAAACAAACCGTTGCTATTAACATACATTAACACGCAATCATCCAAATATAAAAAATTTTACCATTGCCATTCTGTATCATTATCATCTAATCACTGTTATTGTCATACACTAATTACCTATCACTAAAATTTATTCAAACAGAGGGTAACAAGCTGATGTCTAGAGGCCATATTCTTGTCAACAGATGTTACCTATGTATGAATGCAAAGGAGTCATGTAACCATCTTCTTTTATGGTGTCATGTGACTTATGATATGTGGTGCATGATTTATGGGCTTTTAGAGATTAATTGGGTGATGACAGGTAATTGTTAGGGAGGAAATTTTGGCTTGGGGTGGATTATATAAGAAAAAAAGAATGTACTAATTTGATTCCATTGACTATTTTTTGATTATACGAAAAGAGATTAACTATTGACCTTTTGAGAGTAAAGAATTTGACTTATAAGTTGAGAGATAGGTGGTTCCATGTTTTTGGTTCTATATTACTGGGCATAACAAAATTAGGGATTAAAATTTTGGAAATATCATTAATACTCTAACACGATTGTAATTTTTTTGTACGTGGGTAGTACCTCTTTGGTACCCTGTTAATATATATACCTCATATTTTTTATTTAAAAAAAAATAGTGCGATAATATAAATGCACTAATCATTACATGAGGTAAAACAGGAGAATTCAAAGAATGAAGATTCTTAAGAATAATTGCTTTCGAGGATATAGAGCCCTGAATGCATTTCAACATTGTCAATCGTCTTCCCCGAGCATAATCTTAAAATTCAACCATGGTGGAACCAAATTTAGCAATAACTCTCAATTCTCGAGTTAATTTGCTTGCTAACAATAAATTGCAACTTAATTCAGGAACATAGAACACAGGGTTTAATTCTATATTTTTATATAAACATACAATGCCTTTTTCAACTACCATTTGATAAAGATCTGTCTGCAATTTTGATATAGATTTTTGCTTGACATAGTTCATATGTCTTGAACAACTTTAGATTACCAGTCATGTAATCTGAAACTTTGTGACAATCCACGCATTAACTGAATTTTAAGGACTAAATGGAGCATCAGTTAGGTTATCTGAATGAGATATGATCCAGTACCTGTTGCTAGTGTTAGTTGATGGGCACTCATTAAGTTATTTAAATATTCCAATGCTTCTTACTGAATACCATCTTCTGCTCATCTATTTTTCCCTCAGCATCCACGTCCACCAGACCAGCCACATTCCCTCTGATTTCTCTCTCCAGATTTCCTCGTCTCTTTCTGTCTCTTGGGTTTCAGTTTTCTTTCCTTCAACTGGCCGACAATAGATTTTCCAGCAAGAGTGGTTGGATCTCTCGCAAAGCTCGCATCAAAGCCCTTTTCTGCTTCGTTCCTGTGACACTGTGTGTGGCCCCTAAACAGAAAATGCCAAGCTTTCTGGAGCCGAGACTGGTAGTCAGTTCCCAACCATTACCTTTGTCCTGGCTTTCCTCCAGACATACTTCAGCAAAGGCCTTGCAGATCCTGAGAATTGGTCTGGTTCCTAAAATCCTTCCCCGAACTTTGTCCAGTTCTACGTTGAGGCCAAAAAGGAATTTGTACAGCCTCTTCTTCTCCATGATTCGTCTGTACTGGAGCCCATCTCTGGAACAGTTCCACCTTTGTTCCTCATACAAGTCGAGCAGCTGCCAATTCCGCAACAGGGCATTGAAGTACTGAATCACGGTCAGGTCTCCCTGTTGCAGGTTGTGGAGCATACTCTCCACTGCAAAAAGCTCCTATGTGTTGTCTGTCTTTGAGAAAGTTTCACAGCTAGCATCCCAAATATCCTTCCCCGTCTTGAACAGAAGAAAATTTTCTCCTATCTTATTCGTCATCAGGTTAATAAGCCATGACATGATCACACAGCCTTCAGCCTTCCATACCTGATATCTTGGGTTGTTGATGGCCAGTGGATCAGTGGCTCCTGTGAGGTGGTCCTCCTTTCCTGTCCCAGACATAAACATCAGGACGAATTGCTACCAAGGTAAGTTTTGGTCGTTTATGTCCAGCAATGGACATTGCCGAATTCTCCATGTTATTGTTCCCTAGTGGAATGTTTGCTGTTGGATTCACGCTTTTTCGACTTTGAACTTAGGAGATGGCTAGTCGTTTCATATTTTGGCACGTCAAATGGGTTTTAGGTTAGATGGGTGAGAGAATCATGCTCTGATATCATGAAGAAAGACTAAATTTTTATTTATAGTTTTCTTCCACATTATTCTGCAACTTATGATACCCAGTTGATATCCCTTAAAATCCAAAAAAATACTCTAAATAATAAAGGAAAATTTCCCTTTTTTTATGATTCTAGCATATATTTCTCTACCTATTTTTTCTCCTATGTCTTCTCACATCAAAACATTCTTTTCCTTCCTATTTTCCTCCTAAATTTTCTCTTAATATTTTTGCAGTTAATTTTGAAAATTACATATGGTAAAATGTACATAACATTAAATGAAAAATGGAAACGCAAGACAGTATCAGTTTGTTAAATTAAATGCTAACAAGTTAAAAACAATCATCGAAGCAGTCAATTAAACCACTACACAGGAAAACTTAACTAAAATACTTCTCTAACAGAGTTAAGGGGAAAATTAGTCTGTTATACACACAAAAAACACTGACATCAATTCTCTGAGAAGAAAATAATAGCAAGATCACTCATAGCAATGCCACAGACTCCAGTTGGTTTAGGTAGGCAAATACATCAAGTTAAAGATAGGGTCAATTCAAAAGCATCCAAACAAATTATAGCACCAAGAAAATGACCTGTTTTCCGAGCTTTCCACAGTGAAGTTGTTGACAACTAGGTTCCTGCATTCGTATTGGCATTAAAGATTTCCACGTTAGTTTCGTCACTGATAAGAATGTTGGATAAAAGCCCAAATCTGTGTTGAGCATACACCACAGAAGATGCCCTTCAAGTATGTGTAAAAATTTTTTTATTTAAAGCATCATGGGCGAGGGGGGGTTTTTGCAAATAGACTATCTTCTATGACGCTTCCGCCATCTCCCTTGTTGCAACTGTTAAACCAACAATCAAGGGCATGCAAGCATCTATCTCCTACGATGTGTTTGATTCAATTATTATTCAGTTTCCTAGTTAGTTCCTAGTTCTAATTTTCCTTAGACTTATTATGTTTAACTAGAACATATCTTGTTATGTTTAAGTTACTAGCATACCACCTTGA
>NW_019013976.1:9206-25522 GCF_000150535.2 Carica papaya | reverse complement strand
CAATAAGATCAAATAATTAATTTCAAGAATATTTAACCGAATAAAATATGAAATTAAAATATGATATATGATATTCATTTAGAAAATTAAAATTACGAAATATTAGGGAGTTTTAAACGGCCTTAGGGCCCGAATAAATATAGATTCACAATATAAATTAAGCGCAAACGTTTTCTGGGTGTCATAAATTTATTATTAGAGCCTTAAATTTTTGAAAGATAACAAACACTTCATTCTTGATTTTAATAAAATAAACCCAATACATTCTAGAATAATCATCAATGAAAAGGATGAAATATTTGTTACCACAAAGTGAGGTTATTTTCATAGGAGCGCACACATCAGTGTGGATGAACGGAAGCTTTTGGTTGGCTTTCCATGTTTGTCCTTTAGGAAATGGTAGTCTAGTATGCTTCACAAGTTGACAACACAATTGAATTTCACCAATGACTATAGGCGTGTTTTCAACGTTCTCCTTCTGCTTCATATTTAAGAGACTTCTCTTATTAAAGTTCCCAAATCTTTTGTGCCAAAGATTTGAAATAACCTGAATGGTGCTAGAATAAGTGTGTTCAGAAACCTTTTCCCAATCAACAATAAAACTTTTGTTCTTCATCTTTACATAAAATAATTATTCCCTAAAAGGATAAAAAATGGTGCACTTATAATCCTTAAATTCAATAGAATAATTTTTCTCAAGCATTTGTCTGACACTCAATAGATTTTGATTGATTTCAGGTATAAACAAAACATCAGGAATAGTTTTAATACCTAAACTTGTTTAAACATTGACTGAGCCTTTGCCTTCGACTTTCAAAAAATCTCCATTGCGCACTTTCATTATAGACTTGTAACTGTTATCAAGATTTATGAACATTTCAGAATCATTGTACAAATGATGTGTGCACCACTGTCAATGAGCCATGCATTAGATGAATCATTTGTTAAGAAGTAAGAAACAATAAAAAATTGCTCCTCCTATGCATTGGTTGCATCTACTAAGTGAGCTTCTTGTGGTTTTGAGTTTTTATTTTTGAATTTACAAACCTTTGTAACGTGCCCTAACTTTTTACAATTCCCACAAGTTGCATTAGGCCTCCACCAGTAGTATTTGTCAAAATGTGTGGTCTTCTTGTAGTGTATATAGGGAGGAAAAATTTTTCTGTTTTGAACCTTCACTAATGTCGCCACCTTCATTTTTACTTTTTTTCTTCTGATTGAATTGTTTCTTGCCCTTACCAACTTGTTGTTTTTATATATGAAAAGCACCTTCAATTAATCTGTCCTACCTAATAGTCTTTTTTTGCTTTTGTCTTTGAAGAGCGCTCATTAGTTCACCTAATGAGATCTTACTTAAATTCTTGTATTCTTCAAGAGATGAGATCTTTGATTCAAACCTCTCAGGAAGAGTTATAAGCACTTTTTCCACAATTCTTTTGTCTGCAAAATCTTCACCAAGTAATATGATATTGTTAACAATCATAGAGATTATATCAGCATACTTACCAATTATTTCATCCTCTTACATATTCAGAGATTCAAATTTTCTTTTCAAGTTCAACACCTGCATTTGGCGTGTTCTATCTTTCCCTTGGTATTCTTCTTTCAACGTGTCCCAAGCCTCATTTGTAGTATCACATGCCATAATCCTATAGAAAACACAATTTGCCACATAATTTTAAATAAGTGACTTGGCCATGGATTTCTTTGGCTTTTCTTCACTGTTGTGTTTAATCTGAGCTAAAGTGGGATTTACTAGTAGAGGAGGTGTAGGCTTGTCCTCAGTTACAGTTTTCCAGAGGTCATAAGCTTTAAGAAAAGCTTACATCTTTGCTGACCAAATATGGTAGTTTTCACCAGTGAAGACGATATGAGAACTTAAAGATAGGTTGTTGGATGCTATTTTTTGGGGTTAAAAAAAGTTTTTTTGATCAACAATGGCTCTAATACCATTGTTACAAAACATAATAATAGTAGCTTAAAAAAATTAGAAGAACTAAAACTTAAAAATGGATTAAAATTCTAGCATGATTTCATTTCATTAATTACAGATTTATAAACAAGAAAAATAACTAATTTCCCTAATAACTTCTCACTAAATATAATGGATAAAGTTATTGAGAAACTGTTGCCAATATCTAAGCCATAAGCAGCCACTAACTAATTTTTCTAATAACTTCCAATTAAACATAATAGATAAAACTGATGAGAAACTAAATGAAACTGAAACTTAGTTTTAACTAAAATCATAAAACAATGTGTTGGAATTAAAATACATTGTCTAACATCTCTTTTTCAATTACTTCCTTTTATTCTTATTTTTCTTGCTCCCTTATTTGTCTTTCTTCTTGTCCTTCCTCTTTTTATCATTTACTTAGATATTCTTTTTCTTGCTCTTCATCTTCTTATTCTTCACTTACTCTATTTTCTTCTTCATCTTTGTCTTCTTTTTCTTCTTCTTATTATTCTTATTCTTATTTTTCTTCCTCTTTAATTATTCATCATCTTAATCATCATAACCATCGTTATCATTAACTTTTTATTCTTCTTTGTTTACTAATTTTCCTTTTTATTAATGACTTATCATTACTATTACTATTATTATTATTGTTGTTGTTTTTATTTTATTATTATTCTTATTATTAATATTATTACTATTACTCCTCTTATTATTATTATTATTATTATTATTATTATTATATTATCATCATAATCATCATCCATTTTCTTCTTCCTCAAGGTTATGTTATTAATAGTACATGACTCAACCCTTATATGGATGTTAACAATCATATATCTTTCTAAAATAGGATTAGAATATGCAATCTCCATTACTAAAATCTTGATGTCTTCATCAAGATCACACATTATAATCGAAAATCACAATTCAAAGGTTTACAAGATCCAAGATTGTATTATCTTTGAGTCACCAAGCTAATACATGTTCTGATACCATTTTTGACTCCTTTAGGCCCAAACACCACTAACTCAAACAAAATTCCTTCCTTTTTCTTTTTAAGGAGATGAAATTTCCTCAATTCCAATCAACTTGGTGTATTGTATTAATTTATTGAAATAATATATCCGAAAATATCCGTTGATTCCTTATTAACACTATTTCAAACATAATTAGTATATTACAAAATAATCATTACTCGTGCAGATCCCTTTGCCATAAACCTTATTTAGATTTTTGATTCACTCAAATCTTCTATTTTATGTTTGAAGAATATATAAGAACATCACTTCAAACTGTTGGATGAGGCTTAGATGAACTCACTATTACTATAACTACAAGGAAAAAATACAACAAACAATAATTGAAGGCAGCAGAAAATAAAGAATTAATGTAAGAGAGCTTTAATCAAACATGTAGTGAACATGAACTACTGTTAGAATTTTTGCATACAATCACTTATCTTTCAGCAACCAGAAAATGCTTTTAAATAGGCTTTACAAAGCAATTGAAAGCAATAAAATAACATAATAATTTGGCACTAAATCAAAGTACTATTACTACTAACAAGAAATCAGAAATTTGAGAAGAGAAAATATCTCAACAAATCAAAACTTAGTCAAATACCCAACTGTCAATTTTGAATCAATATTTAGTACTTCTCTTTGATTTAAAATTATGAACACCAAGCAGATTTCTGAATTAGACATGCTTGTCACATGGGAGAGATTTTGTGAGAATGTCAACCACTTATTCATTTGAAGTACAATACTCTAATTTAATTAAACCATTTTCCAAAAAAAATCTTTGATAAAATGAACTTGAATATCTACATGCTATGTTCTTATATGGTATATAATTTTTGTCATATCAATTGCTGCTTGATTGTCGCATAAAATTTTAGTTGCTCCAATTTGTTATTAACAAAGGTCAATAAGAATTTTTCTACTATACTCCTTGACATGCTGAAGATGCAGCAGCTGCATATTCAATTTTTTATGTAGATAAGGCTGTTGTTATTTGCTTCTTTGAACTCTAACAAGTAGTAGTTGATCCAAGATTAAAAACATAACCAGATGTGCTCTTTTGATCCTCTAAACATTTGAACTAAAATGCTATCAATATAACTAGCAAATTTGAACTTAAAACATGACCATACCATAATAAAAAATCAATTTTTCTAGTAACATATCATGTATTTGTTTTACAGCTCCAACTTGATGCTTTGATGGGCAATGCATAAATTTGGAAATAACTCTAACTGAGAAAGCAATATCAGGTTAAGTATGTGTCAAATAAATTAAGCCACCAATAAGACCTTTGAGATCTCTTGCATTTGCTTGTTTAGTAGCATCATCAACCTGTAACTTCTCATTCAAATTCATTGATGTAGTTGCAATTTTCCAATTCAACATGTTAAATTTTTGAAGTAAATTGATAGCATATTTTTTGTGATAGAAATATGCCGCCTTTAACTTGCTTCACTTTTAGCACCAATAAAATAGTATAGCTCTCCTAAGTCTTACATTTAAAATTTTTCCTTTATGTAAGCGTTAAATTCATTGATTAGAGAAAATAAAGAACCCATATAAATCATATCATCCACATAAAGACAAATAATTAGAATATTATTTTTACCTTGCTTCTTCACATAAAGATTGGAATCATTCTTACTTATCTCAATGCCATCATCAAGAAAATAAGAGTCAGTTTTGTTGTAACAGGCCTGCAGAGCCTACTTTAACTCATAGAGCACTTTTCGCAGCTCATATACTTTTTCTTCTTTACCTTCAGCTATGAATCCTTTGGGTTAAATGACATACACCTTTTCTTGTGAGTTACCATTTAAAAATCTAGAAATACCTACCATTATAATTTTGCAACAAATGTCAGAATGGTCCTCATAGTTCAAATCATGCTATTAGAGACATGTCATTATAATCTACACCTTTTTTCTACGAATAGCCTTTCACCACTAATCGTGCTTATGCTGCCATCTATTTGATATTTTGTTCTAAAAACTCAGTTAACTCCAATGACTTTCTTTATATATGTTTTAGGTTGAGTATCGTAACAAAAAAAAATACATTTTATAGATTTTTCATCCAGCTTGTTGTGATTATGTGAATCTACTAACCAATGGGCAATACAACCAAATATTTTCAAGTGGCTTACTCAAGGTCTTCTACCACTCCAAGCTTTAAATGATGTTTGGTTTTGAACTATCTTTTTTAGAGACAAATTTAACAAGTATATAACAGTAGTACAACTTCACCTAAAACTAATTTGACAGTCCTTTTGCTTTTAACAGGCTTCTCACCATTTTGACTATGGTGCGATTTTTTTCGCTTAGCCACTCCGTTTTGCTTTAGTGAATATGGTGTTGTTAGTTCTCTATGCATTCCTTGTTATTCACAAAATTGATTAAATTCATGTGACACAAACTCTCATCCTCTATCAGTGTGAAGTACCTTTATACTTTTTTAACTTTGCTTCTTAACAAGTGTCTTGAACTTCTTGAAGGTTTCAAAAGTCTCTGAATTGAATTAAAGAAAGTAGACCCAACTCATACAACTATGATCATCTATAAAAAACAAAAAATAACAGCTGTCACCCAACAATTGTGTTTCCATGGGACTGCATAAATCAGAATGTGTACAAGCTCAAAACACTTAGATGCCCTTTTAGATTTTGCCTAGTTTTTTACATCGTTTCCCATATATACACTATTCATACAAATCTAAGGACTAAATTTTAGGCAGCACAAATACCATTTGTTTTTGACTTAACAATGTTAAACCTTTTATATTCAAATGCCTATAACATAAATGTCACAATCTAGACTCACTAACTTTAATAACAGTAGGGGCATGAATTTTAACACAAATACCTCAAGTGGAAAAATTTATTTGGTGCCATGTCTACATTAATAATAACCTGAATTTCAACATAATAGAGTATCCATTATCCATAAACTGCTAAACACTGAACAATTTTTGTGATAAATTAGGAATAAAACAAACATTGAAGAGGGGTTTTACATTACCGTGACCTTTCTTTATTATCACTGTGTCTTTACCTTCAACTTACACTTGCTTGTCATCAGCAAGTCTTACTTTTATCTTGTATGACTCATCAAACTCCTTAAACAAATATTTTATTCCAGTCATATGGTTCTAAATCTACTGACTAGGAACCAGATATCACCTGAAGCTACAGTGTTATCTTTATAGGTCATAAATAACTTAACCTCATCATCATCATCTTCTACATAATTTGCATGCATTTCTTTTCTCTAACATTCTTCCTTTATCTTTCTATACCTCTTGCAATTGTAATATTGAATATTGTTGTTGTGATTTTTCTACTTGCAAGTTGTTTACACTTGTTCATCTTGTCCACCATTTCTTTCTCCACCACTACTACCTCTATCATGTCTTCTGTTTAATGCCTTTCTCGAATTATCTTGTTGTTTAGATGACTCCTCCTACACTTGAAAGGCCTTTTCATCACTCGTTTTATTTGTCCTATTTAATACTACCTATGGGTTTGAAGGATCCCATTAGTTCATAAATAAGTACATGGCGAGGTCTTTGGACTCCTCTATACCTGCAACTACATGGTCAAATTTTAGAGTGAAACTCCATAATATATTTTCAACAACTGTTTCATCATTTAGAACTTCTGTATAAGACCTCATCTGATTAACAATTTGAGCTACTATGACATCCCCCAATACTGATTACAACATAAAGGGTGCCAGATACCGATACAAAATATGAGTGCATTTAAATAGAATATATACAGCAAAAATTTTCAATACAAAATTCCTTACAAAATATATGAGTTTTCAATTACATATACAACTGAAAGTAGAAGTAGCAATAAAATACAAAATATAAAATATAAAAGGATGACCACTTCTTCCATCATGTAAATGGGCTCATAAGAGTACAGGATAAGACATGCACTAGTCAACGATCATGGATCCATGGGATCTAAGTAAGGCTCAAGAGGTAACCCAGCAAATAACTCATCGCTAACATCTCCTTCAACGTCATATGGGAGGGTCCAACATAGAAAGGGTGAGTTTTATAAAACTCAATAAGGCATATAGTATTAAATTAATATGACTAAGAATTTTATAAAAATATAAGTGTTTAAGAAATACTTTTTTCCACTTACTATTTCAACAATCCATGAGAGTAGGATTAATGTAAGAAAATATTAATTTAGAAATATCAAGACAATGTAATAATGCAGATAACACACCAAAAGATAAAATCAAACAAATCAATATAATCACTATTATTAAATCTTTTACCATACTCCGTGTGAAGCCCATTATGACTTTTTATCTACTGGCTAATACGGACTCCCAACTACTACTACGGTGACACTATTGGAAATTTATGACTTGCTCAACCATAACAGAGTTGCGGCTCATTACACCATAACTGATTTGCAGTTTGTCACACCATAGCAAATTTACGGCTTACCATACCATAGCACAATTTATTACCACAATCGTACTTCGCCACAGTGATCCTAAAATTTTAAATGCACTTTCACATCGTCATCCACATAAAGTGGTCATCTCACGTATTTTTAGACAGGTGCGGACAATAAAAAATAGATAAAATAGTCTAACGGATTAATTTAAGTTTCATATATCCATTCATGTTTTCATGTCAAGTCAACAATTTCACATATTAGATATGTAGGTTAAAAAGTTTAACTAGTGGACTTAAACATGTTTTTTTTTAATTGGAATTTTATTTTGATGAAACAATAAAATAACTTAATTTTACACGAAATAATGATGACATTATCTATATAAGGATGTCTGCAAGACTTAAAGTTGTATTTTTTATATTATATGTCAACAATTCGTAGGAATACTCTAGTAAGTTAATTTATAGTTGTAATACCCAAACCTAAAATTTGGCATGGGATTAATTTTAAAATTAAAAAATATATCTATATATATAAAAATATAATCTTTAAATTTATAAATTTTTATTTAATGTTAAATTAGGAAAAAAAAATAGGTGGATGATGAAATTGAAAATAATTTTAGAAAAAAAGGAGTGAAAATTTGGGTTTGGAGGGTATTTTTGAAAGAAAACTCAGAAACTGGAGGTTAAAACGTAATTTTAAAAAATTGCGTCACGTAGGACTGCCCAGTCAGCAGCCCCGACGAACAGGAGCACGCCGTGTGGCAAGGCATGCCGACTCAGTACCGCACGGGAGGCCACACTAGCAATCCGCATGCCAGCGATCGGACGGTTCGGACGCCTTCCCACGTGTGGATGGTTCAGATCCGTTCCCTTCGCAGGCGCGATCGGACGATCGCAATTAAACGCGATGAACAGCCCATATTCGTTCCCTCTTTCAATTATAAATTGAATGCAGAAATAAAATGATAAAGTTAAGGTTTACATTCCTTACACAATAATTTAAAATACCCAATAGGGTTATAGAAATGTCACTTCTAAAAGAACGAAAAAAAATCAAATAAATAAACGAAAAATAAACAATTGAGCATCCTAGGACGATATTCTCTAGCTTTTGAAGGAGTCCGGGTAGTGAACGATTCACAACCCTCTTGTTGATCAGAATTTGGATCTTGGTCCTCTTGATCTGAAATAGTTAATGAATGGGTGAGCTACACTAGCGTAGTAAGAATATCATACTACTCATTGATACAGAAACTGAAAGGTTGTAAAAATCATAAAAATAACCAATGGAGCTCTTAATTTAAGTAAATTTATTTATCATAAGTAAAACTATTTATTGCATACTTACCATTGTGAGATTTTCAAAACCGATTTATGGAGACAATAGCTCAACAACATCATAATCTCATATTCAAGTAAGTAAGAATAATAACTTTTTCTTTTTATTTGCCTACTAGTATTCACGGGGATCCATAGGGATGTCCAACTATGCATGAACCAACATCCAACCTTGTCAACTAATCGGCTGTCCCCATACCCCGTCCGGTATGAGCGCCAAAAATATCATCCCTCAATATCTCGTCCGATATGAGGGTGAAACGGGTCGTCCCCATACCCATCCAGTATGAGCACCAAAAATACTAATTCTCGATACCCCGTCCGGTATGAGGTGACGCTCCCGGTAGGATTTTCTATGTACCTGGTCTATCCACCATCTCTTAGGATATCCAATAAAACTACAATTCATTCATTCACTTAACTAATCAATTTTCCATTTATATTTAATTTTCGGTTTCACAATTTAACCGTAAATCAACACAAGAAAAATAACACATGCATCACGGAAACACAACTCAATCATTTTACTAATTCTAGTATATTATCATGTATTTAAAGTTGTAAAATCAAACAATCGGTTAAATAGGACAAACAATAATAAATAATCAGTTCTGTCTCAATTAATAACCTGTAATTAATTCTCGAAATTTTCTAAATTATGTAAAATATTGTATTATTGATAATTAAACTTCAATTCCATAATAGGGAATAAGGTGAGGGCTTCTTACCTGAATTGGTGTCCGAAATACTGAACTTTCTACTGAGCCTACTGGCAGTCCCTAGATTTCTTGAATTTTCCTGCAGAGA
The DNA here is from genome assembly GCF_000150535.2 of Carica papaya. The sequence continues at coordinate 15,961 of NW_019013976.1, read as the reverse complement.
TTAAAACACGCTTCACATACTTAAAAATACTCTAAAAAATTCAAAATCGGTGTTAAAAACATTTTCTAGCTAAATTCAAAATTTCGGCACCATGGCGGTGGTTTACCTCGGTCTGGCTATTTTCAGCAAGTTTTGGTCGATTTCGGCCGATTTTATACTCATCCCTATGAGAAAACACGTTAGGGGGCCTCGGTTAGCCTAAAAAAATTGAAAAATAAAAACTTACCGGCGGTAGAATTTTTCAATGCGGCAGCTCCACTGGCTCACCTTCGTGGCTGAGCGTTTCTCTTTGGTCAACTTGTAAAAAATAAAATGATGAACACAATGGTGAAAAAATCGCACGAAATGGAAAATGAGAAACGGGAAGGGGCTCATCGGATGCGATTTTTGGTTTTGCCTGTAGCGGCACCGCCGTGCTTTTCTTATTGTTTTCGGCTCATCTGCTGTTCCTTTTGCTCTGATTTTGCTATGGGCGTGTCTGAAATCAAATTTCGAGCAGGTAAGAGAATTTTTACCATTTTTGGCCGTCGAAGGTGGCTCTGACCCGGCGGTGGGCGGTGGTTGGCTCCCTTCTTCGGCAATTGGTTCTTCTCCTCCGGCAGGGGGGCTGACAGGTAAGGTTTGGGTTCAGTGTGATGTGAGATATTTATAACCGTATCCCTTAAATCTGGATCACTTATCGCATTTGATCTCGACCGTCCAATCACATTTAAAGAGAAAATGAATCTAAACTGTTTATCACGATTTGATCAGTACCATACGATCGCGTTTAAAGATGAAACTAATATGGCTCGTTTATCATCTTTAATCGCGCCTGAGGAGGGAACGGATCTGGACTGTCCACGCGTGCCGGAATGCATCTGGGCCATCCGATCATGGGCACGTGGATTGCCAACATGCCTTGCTATACGGCACGCTCTGGTTCGTCGGGGCTGCTGACTGGACGGTCTTACGTGGCATAATTTTTTTAATTATGTTTTGACCCCCAATTTCTGATTTTTTTTTCAAAATAACATCTGAACCCAAATTTTCACCCATTTTTTCTAAAATTATTTTCAATTTCATCTTCCACCTTTTTTTTTCTAATTTAATATTAAATAAAAATTTTTAAATTTAAAAATTATATATTTTTTAATTTTAAAATTAATCCTGGGCCAAATTTTGGGTCTGGGTATTACAACTCTCTCCCCCTTAAAAGAAATTTAGTCTCTCAAATTTGTCTCTCTCTCACTCAATCAAACAGTTGGGGATATTGGGATTTGAAGTCAGATTCTAGCTCTCATGTGGCCTCTCTGTGTGTGTGATTCTGCCATAGGATCTTAACGAAGGGGATTTCCTAGTTGCGAAGTACTCTGCTCTTTTAGTCCACAATACCCACCGATACCTCCTCATAGGACAGATCCTCCTAGAGTGAAAGGGGCTCGTGGGGCAAGATGTGAGAGGAGACCAGGTTGTACTTGCATAGTATGGACACATGAAACACATTATGGACCTTGGAGAGTTATAGAAGTAGTACCAGTCTACAAGCAGCGGTACCAATTCTGTAAAGATTCAAATGGCTCAATAAACCTGGGATTTAATTTTTTTCTCTTACCAAACCTACTGATTCCCTTGAAATAAGTGACATTAAGGAACACTCGACCACCTTTCTCAAATTCTAAATTTCTCTTCCGGATGTTCGCATAACTCTTCTACCTACTTTGAGCCATTTAGATGTTCTTCTTGATCTTAACTATTTTATTTGTAGTCTCCTCCATAATATCTGGGACAAACACTTTTCTATCACCTACCTCTTTCCAACAGATCGGCGATCTGCATGGGCAGCTATATAACACATCGTATGGAACCTTACCGATATTTGCTTTGTAGCTATTATTGTAAGCGAACTCTATTAAGGGTAAATGATCGTCCCAATGGCCCCTGAAGTCAAGAACACAATCTCAGAGCATATCCTCTAGTGTGCGGATCATCCTTTCTGATTGTTCATCGGTCTGAGAATGGAATGCGGTACTAAGGGATAATTTTGTTTCTATGGCTTGTTGAAAACTAGACTAGAACCGAGAAGTGAACCTGGGGTTCTTGTCGAATACTACTATCACTAGCACTCCATATAACCTGACTATCTCCCAGATATACATTCTTACTACCTTGTCCAAGGGGTCGGTCATCTTGATGGCCAAGAAGTGAGAAGATTTGGTGAGTCAGTCAACAATTACCCAAATGACATCATATCCCGAATGTGCCCTAGACAATCTTGTCACGAAATCCATTGTGATGTGTTCCCATTTCCACTCCAGAATTGGTAACAGTTGAAATAACCCGTCTAGGCATTGATACTCTATCTTGACTTGTTAACACACTAGACACTTGGAAATAAAGTCGGCCACCTCTCTTTTCATCCTGTTCTACCAAAATCGGGGTCGCATACTTTGATATATCTTAGTGCTTCCGGAATATATGGCAAACTTTGAGCTATGAGTCTCTATCATGATGTCTCTTTTCAACTCACTATCACATGGAACGCACATCTTATCCTGAAATCTGAGTAACCCATCAGCAGAGACTCGAAATTCTGAATTTTCTCCCTATTCTGCATCTTTCTTGAGGGCTGCTAGGGTGGACTCGACAGATTGGGCTTCCTTTATTCTTTGGATCAACTCAAGTTAGACAGTCATGTGGGCCAAATATGTAACTCTCTTCAGGTCCTAAAGTCATATCTATTGTGCGGGTCCTATTACCCTATATTCTAAAATCATTAGGTGAGCTAATATACCTGTACTTTTTTTGCTGAGCACGTTGGCTACCACGTTGCCCTTGCCCAGGTGATACAAGATGTTGCAATCATAGTCCTTGAGGAGTTCCATCCATCGTCTCTGACACATGTTGAGGTCCTTGTGAGTGCATATATATTTCAAGCTCTTATGTTCGGTGTAGATCTAAAAAGTCTTCTTATATAAGTAATAGCGTCAAGTCTTCAAGGCATGGATAATCTCAACAAGTTCTAAGTCATGGGTGGGGAAGATTTTCTCATGACTCTTCAACTGCCTAGACCCATAAGCTATGACCTTCCCATGTTACATCAAAACATAACCTAACCCCAGGTAAGAAGCGTCACTATAAACTATGTATCCACATATTCCGTTTGGTAAGACCAACACAGGTGCAGTAGTCTACCACTTCTTTAGTTCTGAAAAGCTCATTTCATAGTCCTCGTTCTACTCAAACTTGACGTCTTCTTTATGAGCCGAGTTAAAAGAGCAACTAGGCTAGAAAATCATTCTATAAACCTGCGATAATAACCTATCATCCCCAGAAAGCTATGAATCTCCTTGATCAAGGTCAATTTATCCCAACCGAACATTGGCTCAACTTTTTTTTTAGGTTCACTGACACTCTATCCCTTGATATGATGTGCCCTAGGAAGGTAGTCTGCTCGAGCTAGAACCCACACTTACTCAACTTTACATACAACTTCTTTTCTCTAAGAACCTGCAAAACGTGAGTCAGATGGTGAGCGTGTTCCTCTCTGTTTTTTGAATAGAACAGGATATCATCGATAAATATAATGACAAACTTATCTAAGAATTATCTGAAAACCCTGCTCATCAAATCCATAAAGATGGCCGGTGCATTAGTTAGTCCAAATAGCATGACCAGGAACTTATAGTGTCCGTACCTGGTTCGAAAAACTGTTTTAAGAATGTCCTCTGCCTTGATTTTTATCTGGTGGTAACTTGAACGCATATCCATTTTGGAGAAGACTTGGGTACCCTACAACTGGTCAAAAAGGTCATCGATCCTGGGGAGAGGGTACTTGTTCTAGATCACGACCTTGTTAAATCCCTTGTAGTTAATACATAATCTTAATGTCTCATCCCCTTTCTTTACAAATGTGACTCCAGCATCCCAAAGAGAAACACTATATCGAATGACCCCACTGTCCTGCAATTTCTTGATCTATTTCCTCAACTCTTCCATCTCTACATGACTTAAGTAGTAAGGAAAAACATAGATAGATTGCGTGGTAGGTTGAAGGTCTATGGTGAATTCAACTTTTCTGTCAACTGGTAGTTTGGAAAGTTCATTAGAAAATACATTCGCAAAGTCTCGAACTATTAGGATCTCTTGAATGTAAATTTCTTTCTTAGGTTTGCCTAGTTTAGAGAAAACAACCGAGTAAAAGCGCTATGTAATAAGAAAATTGCTATGAGGGAATAATATTCAAAACTTTTATTATCTTATAAATGACTCTTCGTTAGGAGGCTTAAATACAATTTTTCTCGTGGAAACAATCCACGGTAGTGTGATACATCGCTAACTAGTTTATTCTTAGAAACACATCGGGGTCTCCCATGTCAATCTCTATCAGGTCCATCATGGGTGAAACCGAGCCCTGTGGAAGAGGGGCCAGATATTGCTGGGGAGGGACCGGGTGGCCCAAATTGTATTGTGACAGTGTCTGATGATATGATGCATCGAGGTGGTGTTAGATCCTCTCATTGTAGGGGTAACTCATATTATAGAAGTGGTAGAGGGTCAGACAATTCCCTCCTCTCTTCCCTGGCCTACTGGGTAGAGATGAGTCACTCTAAAATCTTGAATAGCCAATCGACATCCTATCGAAGTGACCCGTCTCGGGCTGCCCTGTTCAATAAGAGACCTCATCTCCTCGTCTCCTTGTACTTATTTTTCATAAGAAAATGTTGGACGATAGTTCGTATTTGGTGTTTTTAAGTTTTTATGTAAGGAATGGTTATGAGGAACGTGGCTTTGATACTAATAGTAACTGTCTAGAACTTAAAAGAAAATAAATTATAAATTGAATGCGGAAGTGGAATAATAGAGATAAGGTTTACATTCCTTACATAATAATTTAGAATATCAAATAGGGCTACGAGAATGTTCCTTCTAAAAAAACAAACAAAAATCAAAGAAATAAATGAAAAGTTAACTATTCAAAGCATCCTAAGACGACATTCACTAGCTTTTGAAGGAGTCGGGGTAGTGAACTATTCAAAATCCCTTTGCTGATCGAGATCTGGATCTTGATCCTTTTGATCTGAAATAGTTAATGAATGGGTGAGCTACACTAGCCAAGTAAGAATATCACACTACTCACCGATATAGAAACTAAAGGTTGGTAAAAATCATAAAAATAACCAATGGAGCTCTTAATTTAAGTAAATTTATTTATCATAAGTAAAATCATTTATTGCATACTTATCGTTGTGAGAATTTCAAAACTGACTTATAGAGACAATAGCTCAACAATATCGTAATCTCATATTCAAGTAAGCAAGAATAATAACTTTTCTTTTTTACTTACCTACTAGTATCTATTGCAATACATAGGGATGTCCCACTAAGCGTGAACCAACATCTAATTTATCAACTAACTGATTGTCCCCATACCCCGTTCGGTATGAGCGTCAAAAATATCATCCCTTTAATACCCCGTCTGGTATAAGGGTAAAACGAATCGTCTCTATACCCCGTCCGGTATGAGCACCAAAAATACTAATCCTTGATACCCCGTCCGGTATGAGGTGACATTCACAGTAGATTTCTTATGTACCCGGTCCGTCCACCATCTCCTAGGATATCCAATAAGGCTACCATTCATTCATTCACTTAATCAATCAATTTTTCATTTACATTTAATTTTTAATTTTACAATTTAACCGTAAATTAGCACAAGATAAACAATACATGCATCAAGGAAACATAACTCAATTATTTACCAATTCCAGTATATTATCATGCATTTAAATCTGTAAAATCAAACAATCGGTTAAACAGGACAAATAATAAAAAATAATCGATTGTGCCTCCATTAGTAACCTGTAATTAATTCTCGAAGTTTTCTAAATTACGCAAAATACTGTATTATTGATAATTAAACTTCAATTCTATAACAGGAAATAAGGTGATGGATTCTTATTCGAATCGATATCTGAAACACTAAACTTTCTACTGCGTCTATTGGCGATCCTCAGGTTTCTTGAATTTTTCTGCGGAAAATAAAACACGCCTCACATACCTAGAAATACCCCAAAAAATCCAAAATCGGTGTTAAAAACCTTTTCTGGCAAATTTTAGAATTTAAGCACGGGGGTACCGCCGTGCTCCGGCGATGGCATCGCCGCCCACAGTGGTGATTTACCTCAGCCTGGCTATTTTTGGTCAATTTTAGCTAGTTTCGATCGGTTTTATACCCATCATTGCGAGAAAATACATTAGGGGGCCTCGGTTGGCAAAAAAAAAACAAAAAATAAAAATTTACCGGCGGTGGAATTTTTTGGTGTGGCGGCTCCACCGGCTCACCTTCGCGGCTAGGTATTTCTCTTCGGTCAACCTGTAGAAAACAGAATGGTGAACACAATGGTGGAAAAATCGCATGAAATGGGAAATGGAAAGGGGCTCATCGGAGGCGATTTTTGGTTTTGCCCGCGGCGGCAGTGCCGGGCCTTACCTGCAGTTTTTGGCTCATCTGCCGTTCCTTTACTCCAATTTGGCTATGGGAGCGTTCAAAATCAAATTTCAAGTGGACAGGAGAATTTTTAAACTTTTTGGCGGTTGGAGGTGGCTCCGGTGTAGCGGCAGGCGGCGGTCGGCTCCCTTCTCCAGTGACTGGTTCTTCTTCTTCGGTAGAGGGCTGGCAACTAGGGTTTAGGTTTGGTGTGATGTGAGATATTTATACACGTTTCTCTTAAATCTGGATTGTTCATTGCGTTTGATCTTGACCGTCCGATCGC
>NW_019013973.1:0-14040 GCF_000150535.2 Carica papaya | reverse complement strand
ATATAATTGAAAAAGTTTATTAAAGAAAGGAAGCGTAGGTATCATCAAAATTTTATGTTTTTTTTTTTTTATGTAGAGATATATTTTGTAAGAGTGTCTGCTTAACACTCCGTACAGTTAATTTTTTTTTAGAGTAATTAATGCTCAAAATATTTAGAAATAAATAATACGAAAACCTTCATATACCAGGACGAAAACTAAACCAAGCCCGTTAATGTTCAATAAGAAATATATAAAAAAAAAAAAAAAAAATGATATTTTGCCTTTCTCAGCTCGGTCAGGTATGGCCCAATTTGTTGTAATCAAAAAAGTTTAATCATTTAAATTTTATAATCAGTATAAATTTATTTCAAAATTTCCAATTATTATTATATTTATGTGAATCACAAGTCAAAGAATTAATTTTTTCAAGAAATTAAAGAAATAAAATATTGGGGAAAAAAATTATTAATTATTAAATCTAAGTAATTTACTTTAATTAAAAATTAGAGAGAGAAAATTAGTGAATTACTAAAAAATTTTAACACAAAAATAAAACTCTGCCAATACTTTACTTTAATGTATACTTTTTACAAATATATATAATTGATTTTATTAAGTAATTGCGAATTTCTGGGCTTCCTCCAGAGCCTTAACGGAATCACACCAGGCACATCAGACAGAATAATTAAGTTCGTAGATGAATGATACTTTTTGTTGCGGACGCTGAATCGAACTGCATGTTTCTTGTCAACTCAATTTTTCATTTAATTTTAGAAAGCTACGTCTATTTTATTTATCATGCATGCTTATACCGTCTGCAATTCTTTATACGAATCCTACACACTCAAGGCTTAAGGATATCTTTATGGAAGCCATGACCCATCTGAAACACGCAGAGCAGATCAAAGCGAAGGCATAAAAGATTATTGCCTAGTACACATATTTACTACAGCTATTTCCTAAATATACACCAAACTATAACTTTCAGTCAGCAAACTATCCCAAGGAAATCACCAGTTGCTTCCGTATATTCATTTTGCTCCCTTAATCAATCAAGTTATTCTCCTTCTGCTTTATTCCAAAACTATCCATGACTTAGTCTCAGATATTCATATCTAAAACATGAAGCCTGGTGGGTTGTTTGGCAACATGAACACCAGGAACCCTGCAATATATTAAATTAATCACGAATATCTTATACAGAATCATTAACCATTGCAACTTAAATTCGGAGAATAAGAGATTCTTACTGCAGGATTTGGAAAGAAACTACAATTTCATGATCCATTATTACAAAGAATACATACAGACATACGAACAGAATCATCAAGAAACAGGAATCGTACGAAATATACCTCATTACTCTAAATTCCTAAAATCAAATCCCCGAACCATTAGGAGATTCCAACACATCCTGCAAGCAATAACTCTCAATCGAACCAAACCCATCAAACAATCCCTCGAATCCATCCTCTAAACTACAATTTGCGCCCAATTCCACTCCCTTCGTTAACCCAATTCCCGATTCACCCACCCCTTCATCATCATCTTCCTCCATGGCAATCGCATCACCCTTCTCTTCCTCTGCCGCCATAACCGCCGGCATATGCCCCTCGAACAGGGCTACGTGACCGAAAAGCTTGTCTTTCCTCGAGAAGCTGGTCCCGCAGGAGCACCTCCACCTGGCCTCACCGCAGTGCTTCAAGTGGCTCTTCAGGTCCGCCGCCACCGAGAAGCTCTTCTTCCTGCACCGATTGCAGGAATACATCTTAGGGCAATGGCTCCTCTTGAAGTGGTTTCTCACGCACACCACGGATTTCAACGACCGGAACTTGTTATGCTTCCTGTTCCTGTTGCAGCCATCGAACGGGCACGAAAACCTCGTTTTGCATCCACTCTGTTGATTAACACTACTGTTCCCCGGCTTCGTCAGCGCTTCCGGCGTCTTGTACTGATCTCCGTGAGCTCGCATGTGCATCCTCAGGTTGGCGTCACGCTTGAACCCTTTCCCACAAATCTCACAGAAATGCAGATGCTCGGCCAACAACTCTACCGCATCTAGCTCCACTATATCAAAATCGAGCACGCCGAGTTCATCCTTCTCCGCCGTGGGTTTTAGGGGGATGTCCGGTTTTGTCGCCGGAAAGTTCGGATCCGGAGCCGTAGGGGGCGCGCAGCAGAGAAGCGCGGCGCCGTTAACGATGGTCTGGTGAATGGCGGAGGCGATCTCCGACGAGACCATGTCCATTTGAGGCTTAGCTATTAGCAAATCTCTGTTGACCGAGTCCGATAGAAATTGCTGCAGTGAATCCATCCTCGCCCGAATCGCTGACAGGTTGTGGAGCGACACAAGCAGATCCCCGCGTTCCAACTGATTCTGTACAGCGCCGGATACAGAATACTCCGGCGGAAAACCGGCGGGAACGCTATGTTTTGACATTTCTCCGGTTCGTCGTGTTTGGTGAAGAAGAAGAAAACCGAGAGACAACCAAGTTTCAAGTCAGTGAAGTCTTCAAGATAGACTTTCCGAGGTGGGTTGATGAGATAGAGTGACAGAGACGGGCGAGGAATAGTGCTACATCGGATGTGACACGTGTAAGACCTGTGTACACGTGGCACTAGAAAAGAGCAGATCGTGACCGTTGAATTTGCACCATTGGCGGGCGTGTGGGGCACGAGCATGAGGCGGCCATGTATGTACACGAACATAATAACTTTAACGTATTGTTTTATCTAGTGGTTAGCTCGTGGATGGAGAGTGGACCACAGATTTTTTGGATCTGTGTATAATTAATTAATTAAGTAATTAAATTAACTATTTATTTTAAATCAATATTTAGTTGATTAATTATTAAGTAATTAGAGTAATAAATAATTACTTTAATTAAGTATTAGAAGCTGTATCCGCTGCTCTGTTTTCAAAATTTTCTTGTTTGGCTTCGGCAGTCTCTTCAAGAAGGTAGAATTTGTTGTTACAGGTGAAATTTTGAATGTGAAGACTTGTGTTTTGTCTTTAAAAAATTATACGAGACTTTCGAAGAATATTTCAATTTTTGTTGGTCAGATATATTAATAAAAATTAAATTTTGAATGAGAATTTTTTAAAATAAAATTATACATTAAATATTACTTAAATATAAATTAATTTTTTGATAAGGACATATATAAAACACATAATTCGCTGCATATAAAAAGTAAAATTATTACTAAAAAATGAGTAGTTCTAACAGAGAATTTATTAGGTATGTCTTAATATTATTATTTCAAAAACAAAAATCAAAAGTCTCGTGAGGGTTTTATGTGTATTTAATTAATAGGATAAAAAATATGTATATATGTATTTTGGTTAAATTATGTTCTGGTCTGATCCAATTACAATATCTTTTAGTTGTAAAATTCAGACAAAAATGAATATTTATCTCAAAAAAAAAAAAAAAAAAATCACTTGAGAAAAGTTAGATAATGGTAAGCCGCTAATTTTTATTATTCAGGACATAGTGCATTATCTTTTCACATCTAGTTACAATAATTAAAATAGAATTAAGAATAACGTACATAATAACTATAAATTTTACATTTAAGTAAATAATAAATTTATTTATGAAATTCTTATAATTATCGCTCGGAATTCCATTAGGAATAAAGGCCTTTTAATTCTTTTCGGGCTTGTAGATATGCTTTTGTGGGCTGAGTTCGATTGGACTTGAGTATTGGGACCTCCCATGATTTGTCTGTGTCATTAATCCATTAAATCCTTTCTTTATCGGACGACCATGATCAGTGGAGTGGTTTCTTCTTTCTCATTAAATGAAGCTGTATTTTAGCTATTACCAAATCTCTGCCTGCCACTTCATTTACTTCTAGTTGCTTCTTTGCACAGAACTCGAAGCTGAATTCTGGGCAAGTATTAGTGGGAAACTCAGTAGAGAGGAAAGGAAGCCAAAAACTTGTTTTGAGTTACAACTTTCAAACTTCATTCATTATTTTACCTCAAACTGACTTGACACCGTTTGTAACTAAAAAAGAGTCGGAGTTGGGATTGAGGGCTCAAGTTCTTTGGAGCTAAAAGGTAGTGTTGGAAATTATTCGAAATCCTTTGTGTTTGGCCTTTGTACTCTCTCTTTCAAATTTTGAAGTATAATTTTCATAGCGATTTTCAATTCAAGCTCATACATTATAAAGAGATAAAAATAAAAGTACATACCATGTAATTAACTAAATACTATTTTCTAATTTTGTGAATTATTTTATATTTATTACTTAACAATGATTCAATTATTCTTTACTTGCATAGCCAAATCACTTCGTTATAATACTTATATTACGTGAATATATTTTTAATATATTTATAATATGTGTATATACATGTGTACTAGAAAAATTATAGAAAATAAATTTCAAACTCTTGTGTTTTTACCATGGTGGACTGCATATCTTTTATTCTTATTTCAAAATTTAAGCAAAAACTAAAATAATTTATTTCAGAATTTATTAATTTAGTTGAATTATTTTTACTATTTTGCGACAAATTTTCTGTTTTTTTAATTAAGTACAAATTTTTTTGGAATATTTTTTTAAGATAAAATCTTACTTAAATTAAGGTACCCAACACCAATTCATCTATTTATAATGTGCTTTTGAAGGCCATGAATTAATAATTGATCAAATTACTAGATTTGCAAATTGGCTATTGTACCCCACCCACCTCACGACTAGTTTAACAGGGCGTTCATTCTGACCTCATTATAATTTTTAGTTAATTAAGAGCCAACAGGCTATTAATTATTGTCGATTTATTGTATGTATACATTCCCTTCTAATACTATATATGCACATGTAGACTAATTGGCGCCACCAACTACACTTTAAAAAATTAATTATTATTTTACGAGCCTAGGATAATCTCAGTAAGACCAATAGCATTTATTATGTTCAACTTGGATATATATATATATATATATATAAAGCTCTGAAGATCATGATCGTGAATTTGACTTCCCTGCTCCCATGCATTTTTAACCCAAGAGTAGTTTAATTATCACCAGCTTCTACAGTACTCTGGGTGACAGTCTAATTTAATCTATCAATCGATGCGTATGTAATTTAGGTTTTGGTCAATGACGAAGCTGGAGACTGATAAATATTTGGATTTAATTTGTTTTAGTTGTGCACGTATGACTTTGATTTCAAAGCAATTGTATGTTGATTTCAAGTTAATTATATGTTTGGTTGAAATTAAATATTTTTATGATATTAATGCGTATAAATTTATTATTTCTACGTTAAATAAAACTTATTCAACCACTACATCAAATGTGGAAAGTAATAATTGAATTACACTCATGAAATATTTAAAATATAAAAATATCATGCAAATAAAATAAATTTAAAGTAAAATATTAATTAATCAGAGAAAATCAAATAATACGAAACAACTCTTTTAGTATCATTTTTAAGTGGATGGTTTTTCATAGCATAAAATTTACTGGGATTCTGAAATTATTTCTAAATGTGTATAAATTTTTATATTTATAAAGAGACATAAGAATTTACTCAATACTAAATTTTATATAGAATTAAAAAAATACATTATAAATTTTATTAGACAGATACGTAATACATTGGTTTGCAAAAAGGTCTATATATATATATATATATATGTGTGTGTGTGTGAATTTTGTCAATTGAGATAATTAATTATAATGAGGTAGAAGAGAAAATTTTGGACAAATGATCCAAATTACCAAATTCTTGAAAAGAGGTAGCCTAAGGAGAGTGGATGCTGATAAAATATAATTAATTAATTGCTCTAATTTTCTTTCCTACTAATTAAATCAAAACCTCTACCCTTCAGTCTTCGTGTACTTCTTTTTGAATCAAGACTTTTCTCCTCAAGTTCTGGTTCTGACTACCTGGCTCACACTGCTTACTGATATAAGCTCCATTACATCATATTTTTTTTGGGTCTAAATGCTTCTTTTGAATCAATAATGATTAATCAAGATTCTAATGAATTAATATATATATAATTGGAAATTGTTACTACTTTATTGAGCCAAGTCATCATACTTTTTCACCAATAATTTTTTTAATTTATTGATGTTTTTATCCTTTTAGATGTTTAATATGGCTTACTCCTATACCATTCTTACTTTGGCTTCTCTTTTGGGTGAGCTGGACTTGTTAAACTTTGCAACATACAACAATGATTAATCTGAACTAAAACACAAAATTTACATATCCAGAAAACATGTATTTATACTAATTCCGCTACTTACAAAATTGACATAATTTTCTATCTAATTACATTTTTGCCATTCTATTTATAAAACGATTTCGTATCATATTCTTTTAAAATTTTCATTGTCATTTGATCTTCTACGGCTCTTGCCTTCTTGCTAGTGATGTTCAATATTGATTATATTTCATATAATGAATTGTTATTGCCTCATCAAGCTTTTGTTCTCGTAATATCTTATATTTATGACCCTCCATTTTTCCATTAGGTTGTTCCTCATCAACACTTGAGAGAGGCCATGAAAGAAGAATTAGAGTCTATGGAGGTATATAAATTCCTAAACTTTAATTGTATTATCACTAGAAAAGAATGTTATTACTTACAAGTGGGTTTAGAAAATCAAACATCATTATGATGGTACAATTAACAAGTATAAAGTTAAGATAGTAGTAAAAGGTTACACACATGAAAAGAGGATCGATTATATGGAAGCATTTTCATCTCTTGTAAAACTGACAACTGCTAAAGTTCTTCTAATCTTGGCCACAACTCAAAAATGACGTATTGCTCAACTTGATGTTGATAATATCTTCCTGAATGGTGATATGTTTGAAGAAGTATACATAGACCTTTTTCTTGGATATTCGAGATAGGGGGAGTATATGCATCATTGCATAATACTGATATGTAAACTTTATAAATTCATTTATGGACTTAAGCAAGATTTCAAGCAGTAGAACTCAAGATTTTCACTCTCTATTGTAAACTTTACTTTTATTCAATCAAAATCTGATTATTCTTTCGTTACTAAAGGGTCTGGTTAGTCTGTTGTAATAATTTTAGGTACATGGACAATATTATCATCATTAGTCATTCTCACCAAATCATTCAGTCTGTTAAAAATTTTAGTCATTCACAATTTAGGCGAAAAGATTTGAGCTTATTAAAGTATTTCATTGTTTTTTGAGATAATAAGATCTTTTAAATGAATCAATTGCTCTTAACAATAATATACTTTATAGCTGTTTGAGGACATTGGTTTCTTAGTAACTAAGCCTACTGATTTGCCTATGAACTCCAAGCTTTCTCATAGTGTTGATAAAGGCGAAATCTTTCATGATCTATTTATTTATAAAAGGATAATTAGTTATTTACTGTACTTAGTTTTATCTAAACTCTCATACCATATTTGCAGTACCATTTGTTAAGCTAGTTCATTGCCCAACCCATGACAACGTCATTTACAAGCTATACCATCACTTATTATGATACTTGAACTTTACGATGAGTCAAGACCTTTTTTCTCTTTGAATTTTCAACTTCAATTCAAAGCCTTTTTTTTTTTTTTTTAATGCAAATCAGGTTGTTTGCCTAAATTGTAGATGCTCTATCACTAATTTTTGTCTATTTTTAGGTTATCACTTAGCTTTATAAAAATCTAAGAAGCAACTGAATGTTTTTAAATATTCTATTAAAGCAAAAGTATCAAGCTCATGCCACTACACCAAGTGAACTCATTTCGCTGCGTCAATGGCTTGTTGACTTTGGTTTTTCTCCAATATTCAAGCTCTTTTATTATGTAACAATCAAACTACAAATTTTATTGTGTCATTAATCCTATCTTTTATGAGCACAATAATTGTATTAAAATCAATTGTCATTCCGTTCATGATCATCTTGCCCCTGGATTATTCATAAACTACTACTTATTGGCTCTCACCATCAGTTTTATTGTCATCAATCAGTTGATATGTTTATTAAAGCAGTGGTTTCTCTATTCTTTTTTAGTTATTGTCCAAGATAATCATACATGAGATTTATGATCTATCTTAAAGAGAAGTGTTAAGAGTATTATGTAGTTAACTTAAGTTGGCTAAATAAACCAACAGGTGTAAGCTAATGAGCTCTGAGTTAAGAGAGTATAAAAGGCTGCAATGTTTCATTTAATCAATTAATGAAAATGTCTCTCAATTTTTCACTCCCTCCAAACGAGTGAATTTCAAGAAAATGTGGAGTAATTTTACGATTTTATATTTTTATATGCATTATTCACATACGAAATCTTTTATATATATTCAAATGTTTTTTGTATCACTTTTTAACTAATCAGTTAAATTTTTCCCCATGGTATAGGCAAGACTTTTTTTAAAGAGAATGAAAAGAATTAGAGAGTCTCCAGTCAGATTATTGGGTAACTAATTGATTAATTAACTATTTTTGTTTTTGGGTTGAAACATATTTAATTTCTATTATATATATATATATATTTGAGTTTCCTAACTACTTTGGGGACCCTTCTTATGAATTCTTTATTCACTCTTTTTTATGAGATTCACGTTAATTAGTTTCAATTTTAATTTTCCTTTTTGTTTTCTCTGTTTCATTTACTTATTTATAAGTATATGTTTTTTCATTTACCTAGTTATTATAATTAGAAATTAAAAATTTACCGTAATAAATTTTAAATATTAAAAGAATTATTTAAGCCCAAAAATACAATATTATTAATCTAATAACTAATTAAATGCATAATTAAGCTAAAAAAATAAAATAAATGAGTAGTAGTTAAAACAGATTATTGGCAAGTTAAGTAATATATTAAATAATTAGTCAACTCAAGATGCAGAAAAGGCTACTAATTACCCCATATCCACACGAAAGATTTCCACTGCTGTGATGTGTATATAAGGCATTTTATGGCGAAGAAAAAGAGTGAAATATTATATATATATATATATATATATATGGATGTGTGAATGTGTACATATATATATATATATAATATTTGATTGAAGGGTGAAATATTTTATTTACTTGCGACTTTAATGGAGTTTTCCTTTTTCAAAATTTTTTATATAAGAATTTTGGAGCTTACTTCCTCTAGAGTGGTTGAATCAAAAGGTTTTGGTCAATGGCTTCAGCCTAGCTTGTACCCACTGGCAGATAATATATATATATATATATATATATATATATATATATATATATAATAACTACGTAAATACGTAATAAACCAATTATTACATGTCTTCATATCCGTTGTTACATTACATGAAACTTTTGAGATTTAGGTACAATTGTCTTTGACTCATTATTTCTAAAGAATAATAATTTGATCATCCCATAATAAACATAGTTATTAGTTTACATGAATTACAAATATATATCATGTTTCAATTCCGTAAATATGAAACAATTAATATATATATATATATAAATCAAACTATTTATTTCATTTTTTTAGTTTGTCAAACCAAATAATTATTATTATCTTTGATTTATATTTAATTTTTATACTTAATTTTTTTATTTTATTTATTTAATATGTAAAAGTAAAATTTAACATATAATATGTGATCTACTTTTAATTAAATTAGAAAAAAAAATAATTTTGATATGTGAAAGTTGACCCGAAAATAATTACTATTATTACCAATATATATATATATATATATATATATATATAAGCAAGATCTCATCCTATATTTACATAGTAAAAAGTTTTAAAGGTATGTAATTCTCCAAGCATCTTATGTTTATAGCAGTCCATAGGACTTTGTTTGGATGTACAGAAACTATTCACTGTATACATGCATTTACGTTGTAATATATAATTCTTTTAGTTCTTTACATAGTACATGTTTTAACTAAGAAAGTGCTAAATAATCCATCTGAAACTTCTCCAATTATTCGGGAACTTCATTATCTTTTGGCTCTCCTACTTGGACATGCATTATAGTTTCAGAATATGTAATTAATGAGATAATTCATTTCTCATACATACGTACATATATATATATATATATACACACACATGCATTCCCGACAATCACACGTAGGAATCAAATTTGTTTACGAATAGTTTAGTTTCGGATGAAAACACAGAAATTGAATTGCAACTAAATTAAAACCGGACAAAACTGTAACAATATTGTAAGCATGTATCCAACACATATACAGATAGGTGACTGGCCATGAAGCGACAGAGATATATATGTATATATATCATATTGAAAACAATATCCAAAACATATACATATGGGTGACTGGCCATGAAGTAACAGATATACATATATATACACACACACAACAAAGAGTGCACGTATATAATTATAACTCAGAAAAAATATGCAGTAAAGAAAAGGATGCACGGCATAACTCCAAGCCTCTCTGTTACTCCTCACACGTACATTACAAACCTAAAAACTTAAACAACTCACTTTAATATTCATTAAGAAAAAGTCTCATCAAGCAGCAAATCAGGCCAACCTCCATAGCTCGAAGAAAAACAAGCATTATTCTCCATGTCGTTCTTGTTGGAAGTCTCTGTCAAAGAATGATGAGGAGGATCCGAAGCAGCTGTGGAAGGCGGAGAAGGAGATGAAGAAGATGAAACAAGCCATATTGGGGAACTGGGTGAGCCTGTTTGATCTTTGTTCCTTAACGCCCTGAACAGATCAGAACTAGGAGAAGCTTGAACCTGCAGAAGAGCTGGCAAGTGAGCAAAAGGGATCGAATTATCATCAACCACATTGTTAAGCATCCCTTGAAGACAGGCAGTCGTTTCAACGTCAAACGACGTCGTCTGCTTGGGCTGCGCTGAAGCAAGTAAGTTCAGAAGATTGATGACGGAGTAATCGATGTCTGTAAATTCACTATTGATGTTCATCATGTTGGTGGTTGGTGTACTGGAAGAAGCTGCTGGAGGTTGAAGAAGATACTGCAAGTATTGAAGGTTAGCCATTTGAAGAGCTTCGGCTTGTAGTCTAAGAGCTTGTTCTTCCACTGGTTGATGATAATGATGATCCATGATCAGGTCTTTCAGGTTAGCCAGCGCTAGAAGGTGAGTCAAGCTTGTGAAGATATCGGTTCGGGGCTGATGGGTCATCGGGTCAAATCCCATTTGGATAAGCCTCTTTTTCAGATGGGTGTTCCAGAAATTCTTAATTTCGTTATCTGTCCTCCCCGGTAGGTGGCTTGCAATTGCTGACCATCTTGTAGAAGATAACAGTATGTACACACGTATTTAATATAAAGCAAAATGAATCAAACAATGATTAAATATTAATCAAGGCAGTTAGAGTTAATGAAATATATGAATTAGTACTTGTTTCCTAGAATTGAATGAAGATTCAAGATTGTTTGTTCTTCTTCCTCAGAAAATTTTCCTCTCTTTATATCAGGCCTTAAGTAGTTTGTCCACCTTAATCTGCAACTCTTCCCACACCTGTTTAGACCTGCAAAGAATTCGCCATACTTGATCAGTCAGGGAGAGAAGAAGAAAACACAGAGAGAGAGAGAGAGAGAGAGGAAGAAGGGTAGGTAGGCATGTGTGCCTGCAAGTTTAGGGAGGGCTCTCCAGCTTCCATGGCCATGATTCTGGATGTACTGAATGAGCTTCTGATCTTCTTCAGGTGTCCAGGGACCTTTCTTGAGACCACCCTGATCATCACAAGGAGGAGACCGTCCCATAATTTACTAGAATCAATCTTTTCAGGATTAGCTGCCTCAATCCAACCTGCGCTACCTAATTAACCGCGCCCATCTTACTATTTAAAGAGGCTTTGGTGTTGTTCCAGAGAGACGTGGTCGATTCCCATTGGCTGGTAAAATAACTACGCCTTTTTTCTGGACTTTAAATTTCAACTTTGTCCTTCTAAATTAAATATACTATCATTAAAAAAAAAAAAACTTATTTTAGGAAAATATATATTACTTGATTATCTAGAAAGTCTTTGATTTGATACTTAATTAATTTATTTTTTTTAAAAAGAGATTGAAAATTTTCATCAAAAAATTGTTTTATAATAGATATGTATAAATCAAATGTGTGTGTATTTTTTTTTTTTTCTTAAAAAATATAATTTCTGATTAAGTTCAGCATTATAGAAACTAAAGTGTTTTAAGTAATTGTCATAATGAGTTGAGTCGTTACTTAAGAGGGGTAGTATGTGTTGAATTTTAATCCTAAAAAGTTGACTGTAAATTTGGGGTTAGAATTTCTGATTTAATGAATGACCCACAATTAACAAACATAAAAGCCTTCCTAAAATAAAATAAAAACGTAAAGCCGCCAAACACTGGCGTAAAATTATCCGCCGTAGCTCCTCTACTCTTAATTTTGTGGGCTGACAAAACATTTGTTCCTGAAAAATTAGTTGGAGAAATATAAAATTAAATTTATTCTGAACATATTTTCACATAGATTATATATACATACATGTTTAGAATAAGCTTTGATATTTTTAGAGTAATAAGAGTAGCCCTTTCCCTCTTAGGATCAAATTCTATAAATATTTCTGAATTATTTTGTTTTGTTTTTTTTTTTTTTTTACTTTCTTAAACTCCCTGGAATTTTCATTTTTCACAGGAAAGGCGCCTTTTAAGAGCTTATCAGTTAAAGTAATTTTTCTAATTTATCAGCTAGGCAAGAGTAGTCAAACATGCATAGAGCAAGTGGAATATATATTGTTGTATTAAGTAGGGTGAGAGGAACGTCACCAACTGCATGGATCCTCTCTTTTTGGATGGCTTTTTCCTTTCCTCATCATTTTTTATCAACTAATTCTCCTTCCTCTTGATAATGTTTGTAACCCTACCTTCAAATCCTTTAGTGATGAAACCTTAATTTCTACCCTTCATCAAATTTCTAACATCAAAAGAATTTAAAACGTGTACTAATGCTCTTATAAAATGATTGTACTAGGTGTAGTACCCTGTTCTGGAAGAGCATTCCTCCCTAGTATATGTAATATGATATTATTTCACAAGAAACTTTTCAATTAATCAAATATCATACCTAATACGTACTTAAATATTGCATGTAAATGTCAACGTAAAATATGCATTAACAAAAATTAAACTAAATTAGATTTAATAAATGACGAATAAGCAGCAAATAATTATACATCGTGTAAATTTAAGCCATGTACATTAGTGTGGAGGAATATTGGTAATCAAATAAGTTATGGTGTATCATATGATCTAGAAAGTGAGAACATACATGTATCATGCATTCATTGCTTGTAATTATTTGGCAGAAATTAAGACAAGTAATACAACCCCAAGTGATCATTGCTATTGTCATTTTCTTAAGTGTTAATAAACTAGTGTTTTTTAGATCTGCATCCATGCAAATTTTTAAGTCCATTTTGAAACGTGTGCAGTGATGATTGTGCGTTAAATCTAACCAACCATAGTGATCACACGCTATCTTTTTAATTTGTATATATGTGTTTGAGTGGAGCATATAAACACACACACACACACACACGCACGTACACATACATATAGAAAGTTTTGTAGTAGGTAATATCAAATTAGGGTCCCAGACTTTCTACTTAGTCGAGTGATATTTCATAATAATATTATTTCTATATAATATATTTTGGCAGGTTTATGCTAAAAATTTAAAAATGCAAATTCAACGTAACATATATATATATATATATATATATATATATTGAAAAGGTAGTTGCAAAAATATGGATTTATTGTCAACATATGCTTTATCTAAACTCACAGGTTAAACAAGTAACTGAACCTATAAAGGGTCCATTTGTGATGAATATGTACATGGTATATATATTTTTTAGAGTTAAAAGAAAGTATCATGTGTATGAGAAGTGTACATGTGCCTTCTTTTTCCTTTGTATATTAACTTTTTCCCCAATGTAAGAAGCATCGAGAAGAGTAGAGAAAGAAAAAAAACCGTCTTAGGATTTTCCAAAATCGCTGACTCTCCTCAGTTGCTCCCTTCATATTCTTTGTTCATTTATTTTTTATTCTTATGTTGAAATCTTAAAAAATTATAAACAGTT
>NW_019013972.1:0-20855 GCF_000150535.2 Carica papaya | reverse complement strand
GTCCCTCTTCCACGGGACTCAGCTCATTCCTTGATCGACCTGGGCTACATAGAGAGGTACAGGAGACTAAACCCTTCCACTTTTGCAGGGGGATCCTCTTTTGAAGATGCCCAGTACTGGCTGGCAGAGACTGAGAGAGCTTTCAAGACCTTGTGAGTGGTTCCTGAGCAGAGAGCTGCCCTTGCTTCCTACATGCTGATAGGGGAAGCAGGTCGTTGGTGGGAGCTCAAGCAGACCACCCTGCCTACACCAGTCACTTGGGAGCAGTTCTTAGTGGCCTTCCATGTGGAGTATCTCCCTGAGCACATCCGACACTTAAAGGAGATGGAGTTTGTTCAACTGGTCCAGGAAAACATGATAGTATCAGAATATGCTCGTAAGTTCCTAGAGCTGGGCCGATACTCCCCGGAGACATTGATGGATGAGGGTTGAAAGACCAGGAGATTCCAGTGGGGCATTCGCTCGGAGATCAGGCAACACTTGTTGGTACTGGAGCTCAAGACATATTCAGCAGTTCTAGCAAAGGTACAGATTGTGGAAAGGAGCTTCAACACTCGTCCTCAACTAGCTGGGAGTTCCCGACCCTCAGCTCCGTTCCGCAGGCCAGCACCTACTGCGCCTGCCCAACCAAATAAGAGGCCCATACTAACCATCCAAGCCCCTCCTCAGGCTCCAAAGGCAGCACGTGGGAAGATCTGTCAGCACTGCGACAGAGATCACGGGGACAGACCATGCTACCGCCTCAACAACCCCTGTCGCATATGTGGCAGTGCCCAGCATTATACAAGAGAATGCCCGAGGAACCAGAATCAAGGAAGGCCTCCTATCAAGGGCATAGTTTACAACCTTACCCAGCAAGATGCCGACGCCGACCCGAATGTGGTACAGGGTATGTATATTATCTGTGACCATATTGCTCATGTTTTATTTGACACTGGTGCATCGCATTCCTTTGTTCCACATGTTTTTGCTTCCAAAATTAATGTATCACCTGATAAACTTGATTCATTGTTGTTTGTGTCTACTGCTGGGGTGAAACACTACTAGGAGAAGTTATCTACAGGGTTTGTGCCGTGGAGATAACAAATAGGAAACTGAGTGTAGACCTGATAGGGTTAGACACGAGGGATTTTGATGTAATCTTAGGAATGGATTGGCTAGCGGCGTATCACACCACCATAGATTGCTTTAACAAGAAAGTTATATTTAATCCTCCTAACGAGGAGCCGTTTACAAATTAATAAAATCATTTAGTACTTATTCCTTGATGGCAAGTTTTTTTAACTTCTAGTGCCTTAATCTTGCTATTTTCTCTGGCTAGGCAAGCCCAAGAAGAAAATTTGTATTCAAGAGATTCCGGTAGTCCGAGAGTTCCCAGATGTGTTTCCGGACGAACTGCCCGGTCTGCCAGTGGACAGGGAAGTTGAGTTCACTATAGACCTACAGCCAGACACCCAGCCCATTTTGGTTGCTCCTTACCACATGAGCCGCATTGGGATGGAGGAACTGAGGAAACAAATCACTGAATTGCAAGACAGTAGTTTTATTAGACACAGTGTGTCCCTTTGGGGTGCCAGAGTCACTTTTGCAAGGAAGGGAGATAGAACGTTGAGACTGTGCATTGATTATAGAAGATTGAACAAGATCACGATCAAGAACAAGTATCCCATTCCTCGGATTGATGACATCTTCGATTAGTTGCAGGGTGCACAGGTCTTCTCTAAAATAGACCTGCAATCAGGTTACCATCAGGCGAAGCTAAGAACAGAAGACATCCCCAAGACGGCCTTCCGAACCAGGTAGTGACACTATGGGTTTCTGGTCATGCCATTTGGGCTAACCAATGCCTCAGCAATCTTTATGGATCTGATGAACAGGGTCTTCAGAGAGTTCTTGGATCAATTTATCATCGTGTTTATCGATGATATCTTAGTCTACTCAAAAAGCAGAGAAGAACATGCTCACCATCTTGCCCAAGTTTTGCAGGTCCTCAGAAAAAAGAAGTTATATGCAAAGTTGAGCAAGTGTGGATTCTAGCTTGAACAGACTGCCTTCCTAGGACATATCATATAGAAGGAAGGGGTATCAGTGAATCCCGAAAAGGTTGAAGCGGTACTTGGCTGAGAGAAGCTGACATCAATTAAAAAAATCTGTAGCTTCCTGGGGATGGCAGGTTATTACCGCAGGTTCGTTGAAGGATTCTCCAGTCTAGCAGCTCCTCTAACCTGACTCACAAAGAAGAATGCCAAGTTTGAGTGGAATGAGGACTGTGAAAGAAGTTTTTCAGAATTAAAGAAGTGGTTGACTACTGCACCCGTGCTGGCTTTATCGAGTGGATTGGAATGATATACAATTTATAGTGATGCCTCCTATCTAGGCGTGGGTTGTGTTCTGATGCAGCATGAAAATGTTATAGCATATGGGTCCAGACAGTTAAAGAATCATGAGAAGAACTATCTCACCCATGACTTAGAGCTTGCCGCAATCATACACGTCTTGAAAACCTGGCACCATTATTTGTACGGAGAGACATTTCAGATCTATACCGATAATAAGAGTTTGAAACACATATTCACTCAGAAGGATCTCAACATGCGTCAGAGAAGGTAGATGGAACTCCTTAAGGATTATGATTGTGATATCTTATACCATCCGGGTAAGGGCAACATGGTAGCAGATGCTCTCAGCAGGAAAAGTGCAGGTATTTTAACCCATTTGATGGTTTCAGAATGCAGGCCGATTGGGGCCACGCAACAGGTTCGACTTCAGGATCCGAAGAGAGTCACATGTTTGGGCCGCCTGAAAGTCCAGCCCGAGTTAATCCAGAGAATAAGGGAAGCCCAGTCAGTCGACCCCGCCCTGGTAGCCCGCAAGAAGGATGCAGAACAGAGAGTGAGCTCAGAATTCTGAATCTCTGCCGATGGATTACTTCGTTTCCAAGACAGGGTGTGTGTCCCAGATGACAGTGAGTTAAAAAGAGACATCATGACGGAGTCCCATAGCTCGAAGTTTGTCATGCATCAAGGAAGCATCAAAATGTACCAAAGCATGCGACCCCGGTTTTGGTGGAATGGGATAAAGAGAGACATAGCCGACTTTGTATCTAAATGCTTGGTATTTCAGCAAGATATGGGAACAAAACTGTCTCTTAATACTGCCTTCCATCCCCAAACTGATGGACAATCAGAAAGGACAATTCGTACACTCGAGGATATGCTCCGAGCTTGTTTCCTTAACTCTGGGGGCCATTGGGACGACCATCTACCCCTGATAAAGTTTGCCTACAACAACAGCTATCAAACGAGCATCGGCATGGCTCAGTATGAGTCATTATATGGGCGCCCATGCAGATCACCGATTTGTTGGGAAGAAGTGGGTGGTAGAAGATTGTTCGGCCCGGAGTTGGTAGAGGAGACCACGTCTAAAATAGTTAAAATCAGAAAAAATATTCAGACAGCTCAGAGTAGGCAGAAAAGTTATGCAGATACCCAGAGGAGAGACCTAGCGTTTGAGAAATGCGACTGGGTGTTTCTTAAGGTCACTCCTTTCAAAAAAATTAGTAGGTTCGGCAGGAGGGGAAAATTAAAGCCCTGATTTATTGGACCTTTTGAAATCTTAGACAGGATTGGTACTGCTGCCTACAAACTAGCACTGCCTCCACAGCTCTCCAGAGTCCACAATGTATTTCACGTATCCATGCTACGTAAGTACAATCCGGACCCCTCTCATGTCTTGGCTCATGAACCGCTTCCACTCCAAGAGGATTTGTCTTATGAAGAAGTATCAGTCGGTATCACGGACCGAAAGAGCAGGATACTCCGCAACCGAAAAATATCATTTGTAAAGGTTGTGTGGTAGAACCACACGCCCAAGGAGGCTACCTGGGAGCTAGAATCAGATTTTAGAGCCCAGTATCCCCATTTGTTCGACCAAGAGTAAGAGGTAAATTTGGGAGACCAAATTTCTTTAAGGGGGGAGAGTTGTAACACCTAAAAAAAATTTATTATTTTTGTTTTTTAATTTATTTTAATTTGTATTAGAATTTTAGTTTAATTTTGTATATATTTAATTTATAAGGTTTTAATTTAATTTAATTTAATGAAAATAAAAATAATGATAATGATAAAATATGGTAAAATTATTTTTGGATTTAATTGAAATTGATTTTGGGAAGAAGGGGTGAAAATTTGGATTCTCGGGGTGTTTTTGAAAAGAAAATCAGAAATCGGAGGTCAAAACGCAATTTAGAAAAGTTGTGCCACGTCAGGAGGCCAGTCAATAGCCCTGGCCAACCAGGACACGCAGCGTGACAAGGAACGCTGACGCGGGACGGAGTCACATGCGCGCGATCGGACGGCCCTGATCCGGTCCTGCACGCACAGACAGCCCAGATTCAATCAGGTACGGACGGTCCAGATCGCATCGCGATGGACGGCCCAGATTTAATCCTAAATAAATCGCGATCGGACAGTCTAGATTAAATCTTGATGGACGGTTGAGATTAAAAGGGGAAGGGTATAAATAACCTCACCCACACCCGACCACAAACACTAGCCGCAGTGCCTCGCCGGAGAAGAAGAATCAGACGCCGGAGGAGCCGGTTGCCACCACCCGCCGCCGCATCAGAAAATTTTTCGACCGCCAAACGAGGTAAATTTTCTCTCATTGACTCGTTTTTTGATGCTGAATCCGCCTATGGCAAAATCGGAGCCAAACCACCGGCCAATTGGCCGGAAAATACCGTCGAAGTCCAGCGGCGCCGCCGCAGCTTCCCTCTGTTTTTGCCTCGGATGAGGCCCTTTCTGGTCTCCGTTCGATGCAATTTTTTTTACCACTGTGATCACCGTCCTTTTCTCTACAGGTTGACCGGAGCAAAACATCAAAATGCGACTCGCGCCGGAGAAGCCGCCGCACCCGAGAGTACCGCTGCCAGTAAGTCTTAGTTTTTTGTAATTTTTTGGCCCACCGAGGGCCCTAGGGTTGTTTTATCGCAGGGACCAATGCATGTTTGGTCGAAAACGGCCAACCAGAGGCTGATCGCCGTCGCCGGAGCACAGCGAAGCCGCCGTGCCGGAATTCTAATATTGGCCGAAAGGGGCCCTAGGTCTGATTTGGGATTTTTTGGGACACATGCAGGTACCAGTAGTGCGTTTCAGTTTTCCGAAAAAAATTTAGGGAATTTAGGGACAGCTCATAGGCGCACCGTAGAGCCAATTTCAGACCCCGAAACAATTAAGGATCTCTCACCCTACCTCCTATCACGGGATTAAAGCTTAATAAATAATTAAACGGTATTTTGTGACTTTATAGATATGTATAATTGATTGAGGTTGCCAATAGAGCCCGAATCTGATATATTGTTGGTCAGTTATTGTTTGATCTATTTTTCAGTATTAAATACAGTATGATATTTGATGTATTTATTTTATGATCTCGTATGCATGAATCATGGTTTCTTTTATTATGGTTTGTATTATGGTGAATCCGATACTGTGTTGTCTTGTTTGGTGTCAATTACTGGTTTATATGTTTGTGTATGATTGGATGATTGAGACCAAGAAAAAGGGAAAAAATGTTATGTGAATTGATAAATAGATAATGTTGACAACCTGACTAGATATCCTAGGAGATGGTGGACGGACCGGGTCCGTAAGGAACCCTACCGGGAACGTGGTCTCTTATACCGGATGGGGTATATAGACCTTATGTGTTTTAGCGCCCATACCTGACAGGGTATGAGACGGCTCGTTTCACCCTCATACTAGACGGGGTATTGAGGTTTATGGTTTTGGCGCTCATACCGGACGGGGCATGGGGACGGCCCTGGAATTAGATTATTAATGTCAATGGTTCACGTGTAGTGGGGACCCCCTATGGATCCCCATGGATACTAGTAGACTGGTAAAAGAGGAAATTTGTTGTCTGATTATTGAAGTGCAAAAGTATGACAGGTGTTCTGTTATAAAGTGTACATGATTTTATGATGTTTATGATGTAATTATTTTAATAAGTTATTTTCATGAATCTCACTGAGGTAAGTGGACAGTAAAAGTTTTTATGTTAATAAATGAGTTTGTTATAAATTATGTTCAATTGGTTGTTTTTGTTTTCTACCGACTTTTACTCCTGTGGTAGTGAGATAGTGTGATGTCTTTACTGGGGTAGTGTAACTCATTCCTTACTTAACCATTTCAGATCAGGAAGACGGGGTTTCCGAGCCCGTTCCGCAGGAAGACGGCGAGTTAAACGCCTAAAGACTTTATAGTTCTATTTATAATTTTTATTTCGAGTATTTCTTTTAATTAGTTTATTTTTTCATGTTTTGAGTACGTTTTTTGTTATTGTGTAAGCGATATTAATCAAAATTTTTATTACGCTTCTGCATTTAAGATTTTTAATATATATATTTTCATTTAAATTTCAGGGCCGTTACACTTAGAACCTGACTGTATACAAATCTCCGCTTCTCCACCGATTCTGAAGACTCCATATCATTTGAAGTTGGCGGTGTTCCTTCTGGTGTTCTACGTGTGTATGTAATTTCTTTTTCTTGACACACGTGTGTGTTAACTAAATGCGAAGGAAGAGTTTGGGGAAAGTGTTATTCCATATTCAGTGATCTGAAGTAGAGTGAAATGGGGGGTGATGCATGTAGAGATATATGTGCACGTAGAGTGTATATCGCGTGTTTGTATATGCATATATTTACATATATATTGATTATATACATACATATATAAACTCGCCGGTGGCGGTTTTTGAAGTTTAGCACGAGAGTTTTGAAGATTGAGTTTGGAAATGCCCCTTTGAGGTTGGTTAATTGGTGAATTAAGAACAATTATTTAATTAATTAATTAAAAATTAATCTTTTAACCGGTTTTTAAAGCGTCTAAACATGACTAAAAAAGAATCTCCCGGAACTCTTCCTCTGCATTTAGTTAACACACACGTGTGTCAAAAAATTAACACACGTGTCGAATTTTACAGGAGACTATCAAAACGGTCGAGCAATCTCCTTAAACGCACCGTTTCATTGCTTCCAATATGAATATAAATAATTAAGTTCATTACCAACAGTATTGATGATCGGACTCAGTTTTGGATTTTAATCATCTAACTCTCTCTAGGATGACGACCAAAAACAGCCAGAGCCCACAACCGGAGACAAGCTCGCCGGAAAGTCTTTGAGAGAAGAACAGATGGAATGCGGCCAATCTATTGATATGAAGTCTGCAGAATCGGTGTTGAATCCAAGGTTTGTACACAAGCAGATTCTGAGGATCATTGAAGAAGAAGAGACTGTTTTCAGGGAAGATGATATTTATTACTATCAATTTCAGAAACGACATCGTTCTCACGAACGGTTCTTACGGAGTCCCTTCTTATCTCGCTCGCCTCTGAGCCGTCAAAGCTTAAATTCATCTTTTTCTTTTTCTTTCAAGATTTCAGTGTACGTTACACTGAGACGAATTAGTCGAGAATTTGTGTAAAAAATCGTTATGATCAGTCATTGATATTCTTTGCTTCTTTATATTCTTTCTTGATTCCATTTGAATTTTCAGAGGGAAAAGAGATCTAAAACGACCACGTTTTCCCTCCATCATGTTACGTATTTCTCAATTCAAAGAGTAATAATAGAATTACTGATTTGCATCTATGGTTTCTTCTTTTTTATGCTTTGCGTAGCTTCTTAATTTGTTTCCATCACTAATTCAACCCGTATCTCTGCAGTATCCTCTGGTTCTCCTTGTATACATTAATATATTTACACGATATATATATATATATATATATACACACACGTGTGCGTGTGTTTATACGTATATATGTATGCATGTCGAAGAATGAAGGCGGCAGTTCAAATATGTTAAAATGGAAGACTGAATTTCATTGGGTTTATTTGTCAATTAATTGTAAAAACAAGCCAAGAGAATTAAAAAGCTCTCTTGTTTGATTCTTAAAAATATTAATTATTTTTATATATACTTTACATATTTAATATACGATTAAAAAGTAGAAAAGTGTATCGAAATTCTACTTTTTATTTCAAGAAAAAAAAAGAAGCATATCAAATTCCAGTCAAGAGAATCAAATTATACAACATCGTTCATACTTGGAAAATCAGCTTGAGATATTCACGAGCTTTGCACGACGAGTTCTTTCATCCACCTCCACTTTGAGACCAAGTTCAGCAAGTTCAGGCACATCAGCAGAACCTTGGACCTCCAAATCGGCAACCATTCGTTTGTTTTCTTCATTGCCTTCCAATAAATTCCTCACAGACCAAATTCCCCACTCCCTAAGAAAGGGGTTTTCTTCATCGGCAACGCATTGTTGTAACAGCAACAGAATCCCATTCTTTTCTCTAATATCATCTTGAACATACTTCCTTTGGTATGCACAGTTACCAATCACCGCAACAATATCTCTCCTGAATCCTTTATAAGGACAGAGCTTGGGTGGACATGAACTAGTTCTCTCTTGGTTCTCACTCTGTTTCAAAGCTCTCCTGATTAGTGCAGGAGGTTCAAGTTGACAAAGCAAGCATAAAAGCGAATCTAAAAGTCCAAAAGATAGAAGTGCACTGACAACATCCCCGCCTTCCTCCTTAAAGCCTTCTAGACTCTCTCGTGCACATATATCACGCAAAAGAGTGAGAGAGTATCCCATCACATCAATGGCCGCAGAGCCTGTTGGAAGACAAGATTTCCCTCTGGAGGTGAAATCAACAGCCTTAATAGATCTCTTAAATATTTCAAGAATACACAGTGCCAGAGCATTGGGAATATTGATCTCTCTAATTCTCTCATTTACAATCTCGGACATGATTCTCAAAAGAAAAGCTTGTTCAGATGAAAAAGCATCATTTTCTGAATTACCGGTATCCTCAGTGTCTTCAGTAGCACAAACTTCACATAACTTGGGGAAAAGAATGGGGAAGTGAACATCTTCTAAGCAAATTCTTGAAAGGAGTAACTTCAACCAATCTTCCCTAAAACCAACTGGCAATAGCCAACAAAAGAAATGGAAGTATTTAGACTCCATGTTTGACAACCTATATTATCATAATAAGAAAACATGTATATATACACATATATTGAAAATCTCAAACCCTATGTCCCCTAGTTCCACCTTAAGCTGGGATACTTCAAATCCATCCCTTAATGATAACCGTATGCTCTACAGCCAAAGAGTTTATGCTGACATGACACTAATGATGAGAACCAAGAACCAATTAATGAACAAATTCAAAAACTTACCAGCAGAAGCAGTCTGTATTACTTCAACCACAATGATCAAACCTTGATCTTTGCAAAGCTCAGCAATCATTTTAGGGCTCCCCTCAGCACATACATAAATAACTTTACACAAAGGATCACTAGTCTCACAACTCCGGACTCTTGCAAGCACAATGAACTGATCTGGAAAAAGTTGATCCCATACAGCTTCTTGATGTTGTTCTCCAGCCAAGCAAATGTTTGCCAAAATCTGCAACCCCATTCGAGTAATCCCATAATCTGGATAAGCAGACTGCAAAATAGTGGAAACAATTTCAACACCATTTTGAGCAATAAATGAGTTCTGGTTGGCAATTTCTCCTGCACATAAATTTCTTAGTAGCTTCAGAGATAGCATGAGATATTGGCCACGAGGAGGATATGGAAGAGATTGACTAAGCTGGAGGACTTTAGGAAGCATAGCTCTAGAAGCAATGTTAGAACGCCCATTATCTGTTTTAGAAGACTCTATAAGAATCTGCAGGGCTTCTTCCAAAGAAAATGACCCTGATGCAGAGAACAGTGACTGAAGAATATCTGTAGGCACCAATAGGTCCAGCAATGATTCGTCATCCATTACTCCACCACCAAAAGGAAGGTTAAGTTAACAAGATTTACAAACCAATCTTTACGCCTCTCTTCCTAAATTTCACAAATTGCCAGAAGCTTCTAATAAAACCAGCAAGTGCATGGTTTATATCCGGTCCTTTCGGGTCGTTTGACTCGGGCCGATTGCACTTTGCAATGGCATTTTTGTTTGGGGTCTAGCAGCTCTCTCTTAGGCTTCAATGTACTAATACCTGCCACCAAAACATCATGAATGATTCAGTAAACGTCTTGAAAGGCAGTAAGACATGACAATTAACTTTTTCCATTGTTGACTCTACCGGAGGAGTATGAAATCAACAACGTGTAACTGCTTGGGTATTGAGTGTTCTGCTACTTGAGAAAGTATGTGAGAGGATTGATGTTGAGCAGAACTGGGGTTAAAGCAGCCAACAACATGCCCTGCTAACTTGAACAAAAAGTCAAGCAGGGATCTGTCGATAACCACCCAGGCACTAATCAAATAAAGGAGAAGTTTTCATGCTTTTTGCAAGCATAGCGGAGAGTGACTCAGTCCAAGGATATTGAATGGAAAAACAAGAGCAAGGGAGGTCAGCAGCCACAAAGAAGAAAGAAACCATTGGTCTAAGGATCTTCACTATTCGGCTTTTATCTTATGAGATCTGGGTTGGGGAATTACCTGATCAAAAGTCTTTGGATGTCAGAGATCAGCTGTTCTCCCCTGCTTCTATATTCTTTTCTGCCCTCCTGTCCAATCATCAGTCTCAAATACGTCTGCTTCACTCACTCATCTTTAGTGAATATTGCAATAGTTACTCCTGTATGGAAGAAAAACCATTAATTTAAAAGGTGTTTAGTTGCAGAAAAGGTCAAAGATGAAAGCCAAACATTTTTCTGAAATCTTTTTTGTGGAAGAAAGAATAAATGTTAATAATGAGTTGAAATTCTCATTTAAATTCTTTCGAAAAAAATCTCATTTAAATTGCTAGTCTCAAACATTTGAAGCTACTTATTTGAATACCCAGCTACACATTTCTGTCACAACCTGTGATGCGAGGGCACAGCTCCACAAAATAGGTTTGTCAAAGTAAGGGAGTTACCACTAACCTGTTTAAGATATGATTAGGCACCATTCGCTTGGTCTTTTCCTTTCTTTTGAACCAAAAACTGCTTATTTGTTGTAACCCTTTGTTTAAGAGCAGCAAATAAACCCTTTGTTTCAAGCACCCAAACTGTAACCAAAGAGGGTCATAACCATATCTTTTACTATTTCAAATTTTTTACCTTAAATTGAGCCATAACCCCAATAGGACCCTCATGTATTCAAACCTTAGAAAATGCAATTTTTGGATAAAGGAAAATGCCCCAAACAGCCCTATTCATCCTACGAAAATGGTTCAAAATCAGTGAGCGAGATGGAAAAAAAAATTATGGAATCAAGTTCTGCATAGCTTGATAAAGAGACTCCTTAACCAATGGAAACCAAAAAACTAGCAGAGCAATAAGTAGAAAATGGTGTTCTTTAAAGACATTCTTGCGTAATTAAATATAAAACTACCACTTAAGAAGGAAGTCCATTACAATTATCTAAGAAGAGATCAGCTCCAGTTATCAAAATAATAAAGACGTGTATTAAAGCCATTAAACACAAAAAAGAAAACACTTCAAGGATGTCGTTATTGACTTAATTTTATTTCCCTCCTATTCTTCCTACTTTAGATGCTATACCACTAAAAGAGAATTTGAATATATCTTTTTCAAATTGTCATTATCTTAATGTTCTTCTAGCCTCATCTTGCTGTCACTTAAAAGAGCTTACACTTTATTGTTTTTCCCTTTATAACCCCAACATACACAATGCTAAAAAAGCAACAATGTTAAAAGAATAACAAGATTTCTTTCCAAGTGTTATCGGAAACTAACAGCATCATGTTGGATTGAGCACTAACAATCACCATTTTAATGCAAACCCCTACCAGTTCACCTCTTCTCTCCCTATCTTAACCCAATAATCACATCCTTATCGCCAGTTTTAATCCCAGTCATGCAAATAAGTTTCCATTTTCAGATTCATAAAAATGATATCCGTCCCCCAAAGTATTTTTGTTTGGCTAGAATATGAAGCAGGAGAACGTCCCAAATTGATTCCATTTTTCCATGCAAAGCACAAAAATAATCACAGCAGTATATTCGTCAACCTTTTAAGCATTTATCCTAATAATCAGAATAAGGTTTACCTGTAATTACTCAGTCGATGCCAAATCCAGTTTCAACGTTCATTTTTCCGAGCATATTTCTTTTTCTTTTTTTACTAACAATGGATCAATAACTACGCAACGAGGGCTAGAAAATTTACCTACGAATTCCTTCAGATGTCAGCTACACGATCTTCCGTATTTCTCGATTTCAGCTTTAACTCTCCTCAAAAGTCAGAGGATTCCTTTCCAGTTTCCTCTCTGGTCCGCCTTCCGTTTTTCAAAAGAAAACAGGAAGAGGAGCTCTGAAGTTGGTCCGCTCTCTCTCTCTCTCTCTCTCTCTCTATTTTTCGCACTTCCTTTCCTTTTTCCTCTGGTCTGCTTTTCAATTACCTTTCTTCTTGTCAACCCGTATGCTCACCCCTTCTCACTTGCTCTCTTCGCGCCTCAGCGCTACACACTCTTCCTCTGTTGCACCCTTCTCCAACCTCCTCTTCCTGACATTTAGCCAAAGACAAAAAGAGGAGGAGAACTAACAAAACGGCGCCGTTTGGTTGCTTTCAATAGAAGTGGGCCGGGCCGAAAATGAATGGGCTAGAATGGGCTTCTTCTTGGGATATATTTAGTTTTAAATTAAATGGGCTTGGGTTTTTAATTTCGGGTGAATTTGTTGGATTTAAATTTTAAAATGAAATAGATTTAATTTGAAGATTGGATTAAGTTAATTAGGTTTGAGTTTTAATTGGTGTAATAATAATAATAATTATTATTATTATTATGATTGCAATTATAATTACAATAATAATTATATAATTTAAAGCAAAATTTTACTGGACAGAAAAGTACAAGACACTTATTTTATAGTGTAAGCTAATTATGGTACAAGTACATGATGCTAACATTTGCTAAGATATTTACAAATTCATTATTTATTTATTTATGAAAATTTTGTCTTGTCTTGAGATGTTATTTTTCATAAATTCGCTTTCCTTTCATTTTGCAAGGAGTAACGGACGACATAACGGTAATTTCCAAGGAAGCTTCCGTCCCGCGCTTGCGGTTGCCACGTCATCGACATTACTGACACGTGTTTCTCTCGCGTTCACCGACCAAAACGACGCGTTTCATTGTTTCCTTAAAAACATTTTCTCTCCCAGGTCTTTCACTGATAAGCTAAAATAATCATTCCAGCAGATCCAATCTCATTTGTTGTTTTCTTAATTATATATCTGATTAACTAACATTTTATCGTGACTGACGGCTTGATTTTCTTCCGTTTCGTTTTCTCTGCAACCAGTAAGTCTCTCTCTCTCTCTCTGTGCTCCATTTTCGTATCATATTCTCTGGTTTAGCTTGTATATATGTATGATGTGTATGTATATATATATGTATGTAATTTTTTCTTCATAATTTTGTATTTCTTTTCTGGGTTTATTGCGTGTGTATATGAACAAACAAAAAGTTCATACTTTTGTAAAGATTCCATTATCTGAGTATATGGGTTTGTCTGCATAAGATCTGGCTTCTTTTCAGTACCATGCCAGGTGTTTGTTTTTGTTCCACACCCATTACATGTCTTTTGGTATTTCTAAATTATGATGTTTTCTTTTGTTGCTAGTTTTGTGATGTTTCCTATTTGTTTTTTTTTTTTTTTTTTTCAAAAAGTTTTGAAGTTAGTTCCTGGTTTGGTTTTAAAGTTATTGTGGCTAATCAATTGTGTGCTATTTTTCTGCGTCTAATTTCAAGATATCTGCAAAGGAGCAATGGTGAAGGAGACTGGGTACTATGATATCTTGGGTGTCAGTGTTGATGCATCCCCTTCTGAGATCAAGAAAGCTTATTACCTCAAAGTAAGGCTTCTGTTCCAACACATGGAACTTATTGTTTCGTGGGTTTTTGAAATGCTAGTTTTTTGTAAATTATGGATAAAGCATTTCACTTTGTTGTTGATATCTTTTAGCCTATATAGTTCCTTAAAGTGTCCTGAAACCGTTTTTAAATATGTGACCTTTAGACTTCTTGGTGATCCATTATTGGATATATGTTTACAGTTTTGTTTATTTTGGCACCGGGATTAAGATGTGGTGGGTTTTGACTTTGGGCGAGGAAGATTTAATCTCTGTGATTGAATAGAGAGCTTCAAATTAACTTTTAGTTCTATGCAGGCAAGGATAGTTCATCCTGATAAAAATCCTGGGGATCCAAAAGCTGCTCAAAATTTTCAGGTGGGATACAAGATATGACTTTCTCATTTTCTCCTAGAATGTAAGAGATTTTAATTTTTGTACCTCAAAAAAAATTTATAAGCACAATTAAGTATTAACTGAAAACCATGTAATTCTGTCAATAGTTTTAATTTTATTATTTGCTCAACTTTCTTCCCTAAGCATGTAGTAAAGCACAAAAAAATTGATGGTAGAATTTCATGCTCAGTCTTAAATGATCGATCATGTTTAGATCTCTTTTTTCTTTTTTACTTTAAAATTTATAAGTTTTGCAATTCTTGAAAGGAACATCTCTGTGTGAATGGTACACTTTTTTGTTTCATAGTTTCGGTTATCTTCATACATTACTTGTGGTGTAACTCTTCAGAAGCCAGTTTGTCAAAGTATTTCTTTTCCTTTCTTGTTCTCATTTTCATCCTTACGGTAGGTACTTGGTGAAGCATACCAAGTTCTTAGTGATCCCGAGAAACGTGAAGCATATGACAAGAATGGAAAGGAAGGCATACCAGGGTAAGTTTACACACTATAAGCACAGGCTTGAATGATTCACTAGTAAACACATGTTGCTTATGGTAGGTAGCAATAACTCAAACCGCATTGTCACACACATATGCATAAGAAACTATCATTTGCTTCAATACTTTTTTGTTTCAGGTAACAATGTCAAAATTTTTATAAGAAGCCATTAACAAAAACTTTAATCCAAATATTCTTGAAATTTTATGGAACCTACATATTCAAGGATAACCATGATTGTGTCAGAGCCACTCAGAATAACTTTTGAATATTTGTTCTACTTTCATGTTATTTTTATTCGGCAAAAGAATGGGTAGAAAAATGAAATTGAGTTTCTAAATTACTTTTCTTCTCCAGAGACTTTATGATGGATCCTGCAGCAGTCTTTGGGATGCTTTTTGGAAGCGAGTTCTTTGAAGATTATGTTGGACAACTTGCTTTGGCTTCCATTTCATCAGTAGAAGTTGAATTAGAATCAGAGGACCTGAAATTCGCAAGCAGAAATTCCGTGAGAAGATAAAGGTAATTTGCTCTCAATGGTAGTCTCATCAGTCTTGACTCTTTTAATATGCTTAAAGCTGATTTTTTTCGTTTCGGGATTATGATGCACAGACAATGCAAAAGGAGAGGGAAGAAAGGCTCATCACGGTATTGAAAAATCGGCTTGAACCATTTGTTGAAGGTCGAGTAGATGAATTCGTTAGCTGGGCAAATTTAGAGGCGCAGCGCCTGTCTACAGCTGGTAAAATTTTAGTTCTGTTCCTCATTCTAGTACTCAAAATTACTTATGAATGAAACTTTGTCTTGAATTCTTCCAACTCTATGAGAGGAGTGCTTCTCGTGTGAAGCCATTTATATTAGTCTGTCATGTTTGATTTCGTATTAATTTTCTGAAAACCGTTGCGTTTTCAACGTTTCTTGTTTTGAATATGACCACAAGAATGTCAAAAAAATATGGAATACTTTTCACTGGCAGCAAATTAAGTGCATGCTTAGTTTAACTTTTCGATGCCGCAGCTGTGGGGGCTTTTAGCTATGTTCCAAAAAAACTAAACATATAATGAATTTAAGTGCTTATCTTAAACTTTATATGTAAAAACTGTACATAAGCACAAGTGAAGCATTCCTAACTTTTTTTACCAAACACAAGATAGTCTTTGTCAAGAAAATG
The DNA here is from genome assembly GCF_000150535.2 of Carica papaya. The sequence continues at coordinate 4,903 of NW_019013972.1, read as the reverse complement.
TATTTTGAAACTCTATTTTTCTTTGAGCTTTTTACTTGTGCAACGAAAGTCGCAACAAAATGGGAGGTTGGTATTTTAGTAGGAATTGTTGTCTGTTTATAACTGACTAGCTTCTAGACTTCTGTTTTGCTTACATGGTATTTTGCTGAGTTTACTTTTTGGTCAAATAGAACAGATAAGTTCCGTAAAGCTTGAAACTTCTAGAATCTATTTGGATCAAGTTGAAGAGCCCATAAGCTCTTGCAACAACTTATGAAAGTTAGTGAAGGTTGCTTTTTTCTTTTTTCTTTTTTAAATGTGCTTATAAGTTATTAAACATAAACTGGTTGATCAAGAAAAAGCATGATTACAACCATTCATTTTTTTATCTTGAACATCCACGGGTGGAATGTTCCATTTTAGTTTATGATGCTGTCTAGGATATTTTGTTTCATATTTCTCTCCATCCATACTCTTCCATTTGTAGACTCCTTATTGAGATTCTGTCGTTTTCAAATCCAAATTCCTGTTTACCTACTAAGTTTGAATATCTCAAGTTTTAAATATTCGTTGGCCTTTTTTCATTTATTAAATTAAATGACAACACCCTCTTATTCCTACCATTTCTGATTGAAGACTAAGGAAATCACATATTATCCCCTGAAATCAGTGAAATGCACTAGAAGTATTTTCAATCAAAATTCAGAATGTGAGTGATTGAATCATTTTATATTTTCAATCATATTCCAGGCTGGCTATTTTAAAGTTGTAGTTCCTTTGAGGATATGATTGATGGTTAATTCCTCAACTTTAAGTAGAAAATAACCGAATTATTGCTAATACAATATTGTTGATTCATTTTTTTTTTTCACTTCAGCTTTTGGTGAAGCAATGCTACATACCATTGGTTATATTTACACAAGGAAAGCTGCAAGGGAACTTGGAAAAGACAAACGTTATATGAAAGTACCATTTTTAGCCGAGTGGGTACGAGACAAGGGACATTTGATAAAATCACAAGTAATGGCCGCTTCAGGTAAACATTTTCTGCTATCAAGATACCTCTTTCTTTCGAAATGGACTTCAAGGGCTTTGATCAAACTATCAAATGAAACCAATCATCTTGTTTACTTCTCCAAAAATAAAATATCTTGTTTGCTCTTTTGTATGCAGGTGCTGTTTCTTTAATTCAAATACAGGACGAAATGAAGAAACTGAACCAAGGAGAGAATAAAGAAGAGAACATTGTAAAACTGATGGAAGCAAAAAAGGATGCGATGCTTCAATCCCTTTGGAATATGAATGTGCTTGACATCGAGTCAACTTTATCACGTGTTTGCCAAGCCGTGAGTTTCAATAAAGTTTCTCTTTTAACTTAAAACTATCTTTATTTGTGCTGTAAAGATGACTTGCTTCCATCTTCTCTGAGTATTTTAACGCACCCCTTAGTTTATAAGTTAGATTATCTTAATATAAGGTCTTGAAGCAAAAAAAGAACTTCAAGTACATGATCTTTCTAGAATGATATAGCAGTGAAAAAATAATTACGATCGTATAATTTTCATGTCTGTGAAGGGAAAGAAACGGCTAAGGTCCTTTTGAAGGGGAGATGAGTAGAGGAGGAAAGGGGAGGAAACGAGAGTAATTTATTTGTCACAACAAATTATTGATTTTTCTCACTGAATAATTTTTTTTAGTTTTGCTACTAGGACAGATTTCAATCTATTATTTATATTCTAATATGTCTTCTCACGTGAAAGACTAAATATGTGAATCAAACATAGACTCGCTGTACCATACGCAAATTAAATTTTAGTAGAAATAACATAGTGAGAATCCAAACACCAGACATCCAAATCTAATACCAAATAAATTTTAATTGACTAATATTTTGTGTTAGAATGACCAAATAACTCTCGTTGTCTTTCCTCTTGCTGCTCTCTCCTGATTAGACCAAGATTTTGTAGATTTGTTAGGCTAATTATTATATTGAAAGCACGTGGTTAATTGGTTGACTTATTTCCATTATTTATCTAAATGATGGTGTTCCAGATCATTTAGCTAACTTCTGACGGAACTGTTAATCAGAACAGACATTTGCTTTCATGGTTTTTGCAACAGCCCTGAAAAGAATTGTGGACAGGCCTTAAATTCTTTGCTTTGCTGCCCTTAAACTCCTATCAACAGTGTATTTTTGCAACAGTATATTTTTGGCAGGGATACAAAATGAATTCATGAAAAAGGTGACTTTGTCATTAAAGAATCTGGTTAGTTTTGAGTTTTAGGGAAAATCATAATTTCACTCGTTGTAGTTCAGCCGTATTGTGGAAATTTACAGTTCCACTCATTATAGTTTAGTCTCATTGCAGATCAAATCTTTCATAGTTTCAATACGTGGTGATTTAGTTTCTTGTCATTTTTGCATAAAAATAACTAGTTTTTAAACTATCATCTTGTAATTGTTAAATCTTTTCTTCTAATTTTGATCTTAGTCTTAAGCTTCTATATATTTTCATATGTAAAAATACTGAAGCATGTGCAAATGTCCTCTACCAATTGAGTAAAAAAATAATAAAATCACATGATTTAACCTACAACAAGACTGAATTACAGATAGTGAAACTGTACTTTATAATTGACCCCACAAATATTTGGTGGTCTGAAGTTTATTTGATTTTGTGCTAGGCTCAACCTAAAACATAACTTGGGGATGATGAACTTTCAGGTACTCAAGGACCCAAGTGTATCTAAGGAAGTTTTGAGGTTACGAGCAAAAGGACTTAAAAAGCTCGGAACTATCTTCCAGGTAAGTATTAGAAATGATCATGTATCCAGCTCCTCCACCCTTCATTATGTCCTAAATTTTTCACACACGAGAATTATGATTGCTTTTAGTTAGCACGAAAGCTAATTAGGATTCTTCAATCATTCCATCCGCTCTTTACTTTACCCATTGCTGAGGAGTAGTTAAGTTATTCATTTTTATTATTTGTCAGGGTGCCAAGATTGCTTATAGCAGAGAAAACAGCCTGCGCCATGAGACGGAAAAGTTGGATGCTGTGGCTTCAACATCGTGAAACTCGGTCTCATTCTTGGATTTACAGCTGCAGAAAGCTCTTTTTGTTTAAAATTCATACAGTGGTTATACATATAACTTGTATGATGTTGAAAGGGATCTATCCCTTGTATTATTCATTTTCTGCTGGCTGTAGATTTGTGCTTGGGTATATTAGCCTGCAGTTTCTTAGTTGATGTGGAAAGTCGGTGCCTCTACAATCTCTAAACATGCCCATTTTACTTGGAGGAAAATCCAGTTTCATTTTCCATATTTTAGTTTTACTTTGGTTTTTCTTTTTTTGGTTAAGTTATTTTCTTTGTTTTAACTTCATTTTAGGTAAAGCTGTTTATTCTAAAACAGGAAAAGATAGGTGATGCTTGTTTGGCTCCAACGAAGTTAATTAGTGATATTGTATGCCTTGTGAGAAGAAGGTCAAAAAGCTCTCATCAACATTTTCAGTGGCTGATATGCTAACAATGAATTAAGCAAACATATCATCACTAAAAATGGCATAATTTTTCTATATCTAGCTTGAAAGCAACTTAAGTGGTATTTCTATTTCAGGTGTTCTAAGATATCCAGAATCAAAGATATTTCTAGAATTCAAGAGATAATAACATCAAATGAGGTGAATGTATCAAATGATTGTCAATTTGATCACTGCAACTCCACTAATACTACAAATATAGTAATGAATTAAGTTTTTAGATTATAAATAGCAAAGTGACACCATTAAATTTGCATTTATTTAAATAAAAAGTATTTAGTAAAAGGTATTTACTAATTGCCTCTTATTCTTTCCAATTCAAATCAGAAGCTGTCTAATACAACAACACTAAAAATCCATTTACACAGAAACTGCACCAATTTAATATGTTGAGTCTATCCTCTCTACTATAAAATATAAAAAGCCCATTATTCCCAAGTTTTCTGCTCTACATATCATTTCCATGGAAGCTGCTCATCCCATTTAGGAGCTTTCCGCACCAGAATGTCACCATATGCATTTTCTTGCTTCACATCCACATACCCTTTACTTTTTAGTACCTAAACACGTTACAAAGTCACCACTTTTAGACCTCGGGTTGCAGTATTCCACAGCTTTGTAATGTCAAAAACAAAGACAAGCACGTGCACGGAGATAATCTTTTCTTTCGTGTTTTTTGCTCATGTTCACATTGATCATAAAGACTATCATCGAATTCATTTCAAGAACAAAAGTTCTTGGGTTTTTTTAAAAAAAGTTTAACTTATTTGTTCACGAATTTTCTTTTGAACAAAAGTATATATATTTTATAATTAGATAATACATATTCATCTATTATAATACAATTTTTTAACAAAAACATACAATTTAATTAAAATTCGTAATCTCTTATAAAGAGAGATATATACCAACTATCTATCTGAAGATTTATTGAAGTTTATATTGAAATATGAAAAACAAGTTCATGATCAAAAGCTCAAACATGTAAAAAAGTTATAATCTTCTAATAAAAACACATGAGAATATATTTTTTAATTAGAATCCACAATCTCTTATAAAGAGAGAGAATACTAACTATTCAGCTGAAAATTAATTAGAGTTTATATTTAAATATAAAAAACAAGTTCATATGCAAAAGATTAAACACGCACAAATATAGGTTAAGAAACTAAACCATGAAAAGCTGCAAAATCTAAATAAGACCAAGCAATAGATGTGGAACTATACTTTGGTATGTATAAAAAAATATAGGAAACTTACCAGTATCTCATAAAAGAGCCTTGAATTTCCTTTTCGGGTTCTTCCTTCTCAACTTGCGACAGGTTCACCACTTGATCTGTAAAAGTTTTTCCCAAATAGTTTGCCATCCCTCTGTAAAC
>NW_019013971.1:8355-19667 GCF_000150535.2 Carica papaya | reverse complement strand
TGAAAAAATATATTATTTCCCATGACTAAAGATTCATAGAAGTTATGAACTGGCCATTCTGATTTTATTTAGGTTTGCAAATCAACTTTAAAAAAAAAATGGCTGAGGACATCTCTGAAAAAGAAAGAAAGGCCAAAGACTTCAGCTACCTTTAAGATGCTAGAAGTTCAATCTTTATGTATTCATGTGTTGTCTGATAGGCATCACATATTTTAAGGCAAAAAAATTTGGGTACAACGCTTAAACGATTGGCTGCAAGAATAATTGAGCTGGAAATAAAACATGCCTCATCTCTGTTAGTTCTCATAACAGATTACTGAATTTGCTTCAGTTTTCTCTTCATTTTCTTCAATCTTTGTTTATTAAAAAAAATATATTTCTAAAAGAATTTAAGTCAACTCTAGATTCTAATAAAAGAAAAAGAATTTAGTCGTTCATATTATTTACAGGTGGTTGGAACTCCAAACTATATGTGCCCTGAACTGCTTGCAGATATTCCTTATGGCTTCAAATCTGATATTTGGTCCCTGGGTAACTGCTACTTTCACAGTTTTTAAGTGTGTATCATCTTATTATGCCCAAGGCTAAGGGTTTCATTTGCTGGCCAGGATGCTGCATGTATGAGATGGCTGCTCATCGTCCAGCTTTTAAAGCTTTTGTAAGACTTCTCGTCTTTCTTTATTTTGGTGTAATGGTATATTCTGGATGTTTTCAAGAGCACTTTCTTATTGATGTAGTTGTCTTATATTTTGGGACAATATCATTAAATAATTTGCAAAGCCATCTGACCCACCAATAGCATTGGGGAGTTTTCGACTGAGTGCATACTTTGCATGATGATCATTATATCCCTCGTGATAGCCACCACTACCTGACTTACTTCCCGTCCATTTCTTTTCTTCTTCAGGATATGGCTGGGTTAATAAGCAAGATAAATCGTTCGTCTATTGGCCCTTTGCCTTCTTGCTATTCTCCATCACTGTGAGTTTCCATCACATCTAAGCTTATTCTTGTTTTTTGTTTAGTGATCGAAGTTATTTTGAAATTTGCTTTCTCCTGAAGTACATCATATTAGTAAGGTTATGACAACCAAGAATCAAAAGTGATGGAAAATCTGTATAAAATTGATGATGTTGATTTGTAGACACATTTGAATAGTTGTATTGGTGCCACATTGTAGTTGATGGTGCATGTCATTTGTGTTCTCAAATCTTTATCTTGTGGTTGCTTGGCCATTGTCTGACCAAGATGTGTATTTGAGGCTAGGTCAGACTACTTAACATGGTTCTGTCATCTGATTATCTGATTTTCTGGATATAATCCCATTCTCTTTGGTAAGCATATCTCCTTAGATGGCTTATATACTGGCCATTCTTTGTTCTTTAAATGTGTCTTTTTGTAATGATTGATTGGACCCCTGGGCATATATTTCCCCCTTGTGCTTTGATCCCTGTGAAGCAGGATATGTAACTTACCAAAAGCCTCTTTGCATACTCTAAAAAATTTCAACAAAAAGGCAAGAGCTGTTATTATGCCCTCTGAAGATAAGAAAGAGCTAAGCTTTTTTCTTTTAAATGTATTCAGCTTCATAAAACTAGTCCTACTTACACATTCATTAAAAAGAGTTGCACATTCCGAAATGTTCCTGTAGTTATGAAAACCTCAGTAGGCATACTTGTATATTTATAATACTGCTGAATCTGCATTTTGATATATATTAATATTATTACATATTTCCTTTAGAAACAAAAAGAAGACATTCATTACATGTTGCATTTGGCAAGTGTAGGGATGTCTTGCTATGACTATATATTTGAAGTCAATTTCATATTGTCAACCAATGCATTATAAAAGAGGATTAGAAAGCGAGAAGGGAGGCAGTCTTGGATACAAATATCATAGTGATGTCAAGTTATTTGATGTAACATGATTGATCTACTTTGAGCATGAAGATTCTAATACTTCCTTCAGGGAAAATAGGATAGAAGACCAACAAGGGATTTGATTCACTAATTAGCAAAGTAAAAAGTATAGTAAGGAGAGAAAAAAAAATTTATGTTTCTCTTTGTTTATGGCTTTATCCTGGCATTCATCATAACTATGGTAGGCAGTTCAGATTTGTGGTTCACCTTTTTTACGAGTTATTCTATGGATGGGCAGGATCCCTACCTGTTCAGTTGTTCCTTTTGCTTTGGTCTAGGGAAGTATCTGTTTCTTATACTGGGTTAATGGTGTACACTTATGGCTTCACTATCCAAAGCTGTAATACCCTTGTTCTTTAACTTCATCAACAAAGTACGTGGTTTATGAAGCCACAAAACAGATCCAAGGGTATAGGAAATTTTCAATTGGGACTGTTCCGGAACTATAATTATGATAGTTCAATTAGATTCTGAAAACACTTCCATGGGTAGGGGCCAAGTTGTTGCAAAGGTCCCTTTAGCATCAGATTAGAGAGAATATAAAGAAAGAGAGAGGGAGGGAGTCCCGATGATCGGGGTCAAGTTGTTGCTATGGTTACATTAGAGTGGAGACACATAAGCATTTTGGTTTAACCTAATCATTGTCTATATTTTATTTGTTTAGAAGACATTAAATCAAATGCTTCTTAGCCAGGTATTTAACTGTTACAATTACTGGCACAGGAAAACACTTATCAAGGGCATGCTAAGAAAGAATCCTGAGCATCGACCAAGTGTATGCAATCTCTCCGAGTCTTAATATATTAAAGTTTTTTCCATCTTAGATTTCATCTACAACTTGGCTTTTTCCTTGTTCAGGCATCGGAGATTTTGAAGCATCCCTATTTGCAGCCTTACATTGATCAGTACCGTCCCTTGTTTAGTTCTCCAACAACATGCTCGCCAGAGAAGCCTATTTCATCTGGTCGTGATGCTAGCAAGCATATGGCTGAAAGCCAGAACAGTAATAGTTCAAGTAGTGATAAGGACAGTTTTGCTTTCAAGTGATAGAACTGCTGCTGTTCCAAGTAGCGATAACAAAGCAACTGATACTGATTCAGTTTCTATTGACGATGAAGATAGCTGTAGGCAGCCTCTGCCGTGTGAAGATGAAAATGGCCCCAACAATTGTGGTGTAAAAATGGTTGAGCATGGGGTTATAAGACCCTCTAATGAACTCCTACCAAATGTTCAACCAAAGCAACCAAAAACAATTAGAAATATTATGATGGCTCTAAAAGAGGGGAAAGCTAGAGAAAATGGTTCTCCAATGAGAGGGAATCGAGTAAAGAATGGGGCTGTATCGATACACAGAACTCACACAGAACCATCATCCAAAGTTTTGAAAGGCAGCGCAACTGCTCCAGGATTGAAGTCCAATACAGATGCACCCACTACACCAGCAAAGTTAGCCTCTGATCCAGTAAAACAGATTCAAGGATCACATTCTTTGAAGCATCAGGTATGGTCATGACCTCGGTTTTTTTTTTTTAACCTCAGTTAAATAAGCTGATTATTTGTGTACCTAAACTTGCTCTGCAGTTACCTGCAATTGACTCCTTTCCAAAGACAAAACCGAGGTATGATGGAATTCCACCTTCTGGTCCTGTAAAGCGTGCCTTGGAGGATGCAAGTCCTGGTAAGCCAAGGCAAACAACCCCGCCTAATTTGATTAAACGGCCTTCCTTCCCTGTTCGTATGAGACAAGTGGGGACTGATCATCCCAATGCTGTAGGCAATGGCACAAAGTTAGATCCTTCTGAGGTAATTCAGGCACCAGAAACTGTTTCTCGTCAAGTGTCCAATGGTCACCTTGGACGAGTTTCTGGAGAGATCATTCAGGAGCCTTGTCGAACTCCCATTGCGTCCTCCAAAGTAATGCAAACAGATAGCAGCAACTCTGTATCTTCTTCAATGTCAGTGCTGGCTCTTGAGCTGTGTGATGATGCAACAACTCCTTTTATTGATGTGACAGAAGAGACACTCCCAGATCATGAGATAGTCACCCGTACTGAATGTTTAGAATCACATCAGCCCACCAACTTACGTTCATCAAATATATGTTCTGAGATGCATGAAAATCTGTCTACAGGGAACCTTCCACATGATCCCAAGTCTGTCGCATGTTTGATTGAAACCAGCAAGGCTAACTTAGATGTTCAGGATATAACTTCTGTTATGTATTCCAAGATGCCCGATAATCTTTCTACAGGAAACCTTCCACATGATCCTGAGTATGTTGCATGTTTGGTTGAAACCTCCAAGGCTACCTTAGATGTTCAGAATTTAACTTCTGTTACTTGTTTCAAGATGCCCGATAATCTTTCTACAGGGAACCTTCTACATGATTCCAAGTCTGTTACATTTTCGACTGAACCCTCCAAGGTTACCTTAGATGTTCAGAATATAACTTCTCTTGATGGCAGAATGAGCTCAAGTTCAACCCAGGATCTTCTAGTTCCAACTTTGGAAGAAATTTTTGTTTGTAAAGATAATACCCTCATTAGCAGGTCAAGTAGCAGGGATGATTCTTCTTTAAGCAGACATAGCAGTAGCCCTGATGACTCTTTGCAATCAAATCTTCTTTCCTCTTTTATCAGACCTAGTAGTAAGCCCAGTGACTCTTTGCAATCAAATCTGCAATCCCCACCTAGTGGTGATGATAAATTCACTGTTAAGGAACTTCTGTCATCAGTTGCAGACAATACGACTATTGCTTCGCCTTTTTCTGCTTGCCAAAAGTCCTTGCAGCAAGATAAAGGAAGCATTTTGCAAACCCAAATAGTTGAAAAGCCAACTTCTTCCCATCTTCCTCCAGCATTTGATGATGTCATACATGTTATTCGGCATAGTAGTTTCCGTGTTGGGAGTGACCAGCCAGTTATGGAAACAGTAGAGATGGGGGTTCAAAATGTGGATGTTGGAAAGGCTTATCAATGTAGTGAGGGATGAGTTGGATGTGAGAAGCACAACAGCTCCCGGTGACCCTTAAATCACCAAGTTGCTCTGATGCTGTTAGTTTGAAATCAAATATTTCTGATTATCCTAATGTTAAGGAGATGGATATCAGAAACCCTTCTTTGGGAAACCCCACTTCAGTTCCAAAATCTGAACCTACTGAGGTAGTAAAACCTAATTCAACTGTGATGGAGGTGGAAGCACCAGCTAAGGAAACTTTAGACATCAAATCTTTCAGGCAGAGGGCTGAGGCACTTGAGGGTCTCTTAGAGCTCTCTGCAGAGTTACTTGAGCAAAATAGGCTAGAAGAGCTTGCAGTTGTTTTGAAACCTTTTGGAAAGGATAAGGTCTCCCCAAGGGAGACAGCTATCTGGTTAGCGAAGAGTCTGAAGGGAATGATGAGCGAGGACAGTGGACGGAGTTGCTGAGGTATTGCATTTGTGGTAAGCTTGCTCTGGTTTCAGGTTTATTGACATCTCTCTGGTGATTAGATATTTTTTTTCATGCTTTCTGCATGCCCAATTTCAATTTAAATTTTTCAACAGAATGATTAGGCATCATCTTTTTGCCTCATTCTTAATTCTTTCAACGAGTTTCATTTCTGTACATAGCGACCATACGAATAATTTTATGTCCAGCTAAATTATGGATATGTTGCAGTGTGGTAAGTGCAAGTGGTTATCCAACTACTAAGAACATGTACTTGTAACCATCGTCGGATAATGTTAAGATATTGATTCATAAGGTCTTACTCTGTAAGGAAAGACGTTCTTCTTGTAAATTTAGAATTCACTCGTGTTACAATGAGCATAGTGGAAATATATGCTCGAACACATATTTTGTGGTGAATTTTGATGCAGTTTGTTGGAGACTAACAGACCTAAGAATGTGGATCTTTTATTCTGCAATTGCTTTTAACTACAAGAGATGGTTATAAAAGAAAATCTCTGCAAAGGATGGGTGGGCATTGTCTTGTCCAATTTTGCAAAAATCTGCATACGATCATCAGAATCTTTGTTTTTATCATCATCATTACTTACATTTGTTAATCTTTAATTTGGCTGGACCTGCTAGGTTCTTTGTTCTGTCTGCCGTTAGGGGTATACTTAGGCCTATAGACATTGGCATCCATTTTCAATAAATCTTGAAATATGTTCAAAAATATACTTGGAAATCGTAGGGAGTTTTTGAGTAAAGAGTTCATGCAGATATGAAGTTTCGTTTCTTATTCGGTGTATCATCCTGCAGGTGCCTGTTAATGTATAATTGCCGTGGATTTTTTTGAGACTAATTCGGTCATTTGCTTCCATCATTAAAGGGTAAAGCTTCTACACACACACACACACACACACACACACACACACACATATATATATTTGTACTTGACTGGTAAAGAGGAAAACAAGAAAGACACTATTGAGACAATGGGAGTCTTCTGAAAATGAAATCTTGAATGAGAATCAGTGATAGTAGAAGGCCCATGGCTAAATATTCTTATTGCTTTTTCTTTTCTCTTAAACAGAATCTTAATATTATATTTTATATCAAAATGAGTAAGAATTGATTGCATATAGAGATCGATCATAATGTAGGGAAAGCTTATAATCGTAACCCTTCACTTTAATCGATTGAACTTCGTTTGTATCATTCTATAGCTTCTCCGAGTTCTCTCTCACAATCTCGGTTAAAGCTTTTATGTACGTGCTGTCGTAATGCAAGATAAAGCAGATAAGATGGCATTGGTTTTAAGATGGTATTAGATTTTGGATTTATCTGGATTGCCCTTGAGCTCCAGGATTTGATTAGAGTTGTATGCTGCAAAACCTTCGTGCCATTTTTTTTTTTTATGGAAAAGAAATATTCTTCCAGGGTTTTCTGTCACCAGGAGCAAATAGAACATCTTTTTTTGTGTAAATCTACAGATGTGAGGACAGAGAAAGGGTAATTTTCTGAAACAATGGAGGGAAAGACAGTGAAGAGTTATGCTTCACTGCAGTAATTTTCTTTCAGTTTCATTTAATCATGTTAGATTATACAAGTACGATAAAACGTGTGGTTGGATGAAAGATGTTCTTGAGACGATTTTCGTCCAAAAAGCAAAATTGGAGTAGGAAGATGGTTGGAACCTTCTCTAGAATGAATGCAAAAAATTTGTGGTCGGTGGAGAATTGATTGTCAAATTTGGTTGGAAGGAGAGTTGGAATGCATGGGTGTTGGGTGTTTTTAAGGTTCCAGAATTAATTGTTGAAATCATAACATTGATTTAGAGAAGAACAACGACGTCAAGTGATGTCATTGCTTGGTTGAGGGATAATGAGAAAGTCACAGAGAATGAGTTTCGTGTGGAAAGCAAGAATTAACTATGAAGGAGTTGGTGCATAAACGAGTTATCTATTACTTCGTCTTAATTCGTTTCGAATGGAACGAGTAATAATTCGAAGTTAATAGAATACGAGACGGGTATATCTCGTCTCGTTTTATTTTATAATGTATGATTTGTAAAATTTTAATCTTATTTTTAATTCTACTTAAATTTTGAAAAGGAAACTTCTAAGCACCCTTTGAAACCCTAAATCCAAAAAATTCATACTTTGCTTTTTTTTTTTTCTTAACCCATGTATAATTACACACCAAGTATTTCTAGAAGCCCTTTTTTTTTTTTTTTTTAATTCAAAGAAAGAAGTATGTCCATGAGCCTGCCAAATGTACCTTCGCGGACAAGAAATTCGTTTTCTTGTTGCTACAAGGCAAAAATAATAGTTGTTATATTGTGCAAAATGATTGTCAAAATATTACTTTTAGAAAAGTTTGAATCCCTGATGAAGTATTCAAAGAGAATCAACCAGCCCATTACACGAAAAGATGATCTGGTCGGCATTAATAAACATTCAAATACCATTTTTACACTCCTCACCGAGAAAAGAAAAAGGATAATGGCGTTGACTATCAGACTTGTTTTGCTTTGGGTAAATGTAAAATGACCAATCAGTTGTTGGCTCGGGTAATTAGAGCTTTCCATCCAATTATAGCAGAGTGCCTTCTTGTCCTTTGAATCCTTCCTTCTTCTTCTTCTTCTTCTTTAAGAACCCTTCAACGCGTTATTCTACCTATAAATCCCCAGCTCCACCACACCGCCATTTGTTAGACGTTAAATCTTTTCTGGGTTTTATTCATTTTAATCAGAATCATGGACAGCCAACCCGATTTTGGAGGATCCACAAAGCGAGTGGTGGTGGTAGGAGGCGGTATTGCTGGCTCTCTCATCGCGAAATCTCTACAGTTCGTCGCTAGTGTCACCCTCATTGATCCGTAAGAAATTCTATTGACTTCTTTTGTTTCTTATCTGGAATGCTTGTTAATGAATTGAGATGTGAGAGCTTAAAAGTCTTTTGGTCCTCAATATCTGAAATTTTTTCTGTTCGTCTTTAAATTTTTGGGTTCCTTTATTTGAGGGTTTGACCTAACATCAACTGTAAAATTTGATAGAGAAATTCAGTGTTAATGGAGTTAACTAAATGTGTATTTACTTCAATATATACGTACACACGCAAAACATCCACAGACATCTATATATATGTGCTGCATTTTTGTAACCAAGGATTCAATGACTTCTACCAGAGAGACGCAAGAAGGATTATAGCTTGTTAAATTCCTGGGTTATATGGAATGAGATAAATAGGATAGCTTTTGATAGGAAGCAGAGTCCTAACATATATATATATATATATATATTATAGCTTGTTAAATTCCTGAGTTATATAGAATGAGATAAATAGGATAGCTTTTGATAGGAAGCAGAGTCCTAACATATATATATATATATATATATTATAGCTTGTTAAATTCCTGAGTTATATAGAATGAGATAAATAGGATAGCTTTTGATAGGAAGCAGAGTCCTAACATATATATATATATACACACACATATAAAGCCAAAACGTATGTACATGTAGAATTCTCTTCATTATAGCGTTATTATCTTTGTGCTGAGTGAAAAAATCAACTGAAAACAGGAAGGAGTATTTTGAGATCACATGGGCAAAATTGAGGTCAATGGTGGAACCATCATTTGCAGAGAGATCAGTTATCAACCATAAGGATTACCTTACAAACGGCCAAATTATTACAGCTAATGCAATCAATATCTCTGAAACTGAAGTATTGACTTCAGTAGGCCGCCTGGTTGCTTATGATTATCTTGTTATTGCTACCGGCCATAAGGATCCCGTTCCTGTAACTAAGAGGGAGAGAATTAATCAATACCAAGCAGGTAACATAACATATTGCTCAAGCAATGCCTTATTCTTTTCACCTTTCTTTTTGCTTTATTCTTCTTTTTTTCTACTCCCTGCTTTTGTGCAGTATAGCTTATGGCAGGTTAGGTACAATCTTGACATATATTTGTGCATATACACATAGATACTTAACATACAAACACTCCAATAATGGTTACCATGCACAGCATTTTCAAAATAACCAATCACTTAAACTTATTATGACAACATATACTGCATAACATAATGACCCATGAAGCAGGTAACATTTTCTGGTACTAGCAATATGGAAATGAACATAAAAATTTGTATGACTAATTGTTCTTAAAGTGCATGACAGTACGGATATTATTATCTACCTACTCAAGTTATTTTGCAATCTTTTTACTTGCAGAATATGAAAAGATCAGTTCCTCTGGTTCTGTTTTGATTGTTGGAGGAGGTCCTACTGGTGTTGAACTAGCTGGAGAAATTGCTGTTGATTTCCCAGATAAGAAGGTTACTCTGGTGCATAAAGGAGCCAGGTTATTGGAATTTATTGGGCCAAAAGCTGCTGATAAAAGTCTAGATTGGTTAACTTCAAAGAGAGTTGAAGTAATATTGGGGCAATCCGTCGATTTAAATTCTGTTTCTGATGGAGGCAAAGTGTATAAAACGTCTGAAGGAGAAACAATTGAAGCAGACTGCCATTTTCTATGCACAGCAAAACCTCTGAGTTCATCATGGCTTAATGATAGCATATTGAAGGATAGCTTGGATAGTCATGGAAGGGTGATGGTCGATGAGCACTTGAGAGTAAAGGGTCGTGGAAACATATTTGCAATAGGCGATATTACTAATATTCAGGTAATTTCTGTCCCATCAGTTCCTTCAAACTCCGTGTTGGTTTAACTTGAAATAGAAGAGCTCTTTAAGCTATGAACTGTATAACTTGGCAAATTTACTAACTCAAAATCCTTTAGATCCAAATGTTAAAGGATCAAGTTACATAAGTTACTTTAGAAGTCATCTAACAAAATTGTTAATTCTGCATTCTGACTTAAGACGAACAAGATCTTTGTCTTTGGTTTATGATGTTGATATTAATATTTCTCATGTAAATGCCATCAAGCATTGATAAATTGTATATGGAATACGCCAGGAAATCAAACAAGGGTATATAGCACAAAAGCACGCTTTAGTGGTTGCGAAGAACTTGAAGTTATTGATGGGCGGTGGAAAAGAAAGCAAGATGGCGACATACAAGCCTAGTTCTGGTTCCGTGCTTGCAATTGTTTCGCTTGGAAGGAAAGAAGCAGTTGCACAATTCCCCTTCACAACTATGATTGGGTGCATTCCTGGCCTGATCAAATCTAGAGACTTGTTTGTAGCAAGAACAAGGAAGGATAGGGGTCTAGACTCTCGTCGTACAGATAATTAAGTTTGAGGGTGAGAGAAGGGAATTCAATTTATTGATACTACTACATTTGTGCACTACTCTTGTTTTGATCTGTTGTATATCTGCAGGATCATAATATCATATATATATATAACATATAAATTATTAAGATGAGAGTGTGAGATGAGAATTCGTTTTGTTATACTACATTTGTGGATTACTCTTGTTTTGATCTGCTGTATATTTACAGGATCATATAGATCATATGTAAATATACATATAAATGATTGTGCAGTATATATAAATCTTGAACAGATTGTAATGTATCTCAATATTTTGTGCAATATGGGGAATTCTCCTTTTTCTTTCAGCTTAACTCACATGAGCAGAATCATAAACTGAACTACAGTTAGATTATTGCAAATATGAATCATAAACTGAATTCTCCTTTTTCTTGTTTTGGTCTGTTGTATATCTGCAGGATCATAATATCATATATATATATATATATAACATATAAATTATTAAGATGAGGGTGTGAGATGGGAATTCGTTTTGTTATACTACATTTGTGGATTACTCTTGTTTTGATCTGCTGTATATTTACAGGATCATATAGATCATATGTAAATATACATATAAATGATTGTGCAATATATATAAATCTTGAACAGATTGTAGTGTATCTCAATATTTTGTGCAATATGGGGAATTCTCTTTTTTCTTTCAGCTTAACTCA
>NW_019013970.1:0-10509 GCF_000150535.2 Carica papaya | reverse complement strand
ATAAATAATATTTTGTATCTAAATTCATTTAATATAACTCATCTAAGTCACATCTAGTATAATTTTTTTTTTATTAAGTGCAATTTGATCTTATTAGTTATATTTTATTTTTTAATTTTTTATTATTTAGAAATATATTTATATTAATATAAATATTAAAATATATTTATTAATAAATATAATATTTTAATTTTTTATTAATATATTAATATAATAAAATAATTAAATTGGATAATCTGTAAATCTAATATGGTTTTTTAAAAAAGATAACTTGTCTTAAGTTTAAGGTAAATTTAAATTTATTTTTTATAAAAATGGATCAAATTTATGTTTGGTAAATATCACCCTCTTGCCATCCTTATATGGAAATTATATTTTTATATAAATATATGAAAAATACTTACGATTAAGTGTAGATTAAAAAATTATAATAAATTTAAATATAATTATTTTTACCAAGTTCAAATATCGAATTATAATTATAGTGTATACTAATCTAATTAAAATATTACATCATTAATAATATCGTGTTCTAATAATTTATATTTTATTTAAATATTATAAATTTAATATTTTTTGAATATATAATAAAAAATAAAATTATTAATTTATAATATTTAATTTAATAAAAATAAAAATTAAATGTGACGACCCATGTGCCCTTGATGCTTAACTGACACTGTTAACTTTAGACATCATCATAATATTCGTGCAAGAAACTAACTTCAAAGCGATTCCTGGCGGTCACGCACCAAAACGACATAAAAGGTCCGAGTTTTACTCACAAAACGACAGTGTACTACACAACTTGATTGGTTATAAATTGTACTTTACAAAAACCAAAACACGAATTGCGTGATTCCTGACACGGATAAGTTTCCACCTCTATCCTTATTAACTTTTCATTCTGATTTTGATTATCAAGTTTTTTTAATTTATTTTATTTTATAATATTATCTCAAAATAATAATAATAAGAGTCTGTTTATTCACTGAGCGCACCATGAATATGTACATTATATACTATATTATAATATGATGATATATTACAAGATATATTTTTTTAATCAAATGCTATAGCACGGGTGTAATGATATATTTAAAGTAGGGTGGTGTGTGTATATATATATATATATATATTGTATATGATATAACATGATTTATATGATTATTTTCTTACCACGAAAAGTAACTTGAATTCCTAAATCAAGATATATTTTGATATACTCTATGCTTAATTAATTGTTATAAATAATTTTCTTGTAGGGACATTATAAATAAATAAATAAAATACATAGGTGTCTAGTAGTAGAGTATTTTTGGATTAATTTCTACATATTTAAATTAATTTATGTTTAAAACTTAAGTAAAAAATAAATTATTCACGTGAATAATTAAGAATTTATTTTAAAATTTACACAATTTATCTCTAGAAATATCAAATATTAATGGGTCAAAATTATAGATCAACGCAGACTTACCATTAAATATATATATATATTGTAGCACCCGGAAAAAAAAAAAAAAAAAAAAAAAAAAAAAAAAAGGGCCACGTCAGCAGCCACGTCAGCAGTCCCGGCCAACCAGGGCCTGCCACGTGGTAAGATCGCGTCACTCCGAAAGGAGCCACGTTGGCGATCCGCGTGGGTGCGATCCGACGGCCCAGATCAATCGCGCGATCGGACGGCCCAGATTCAAACGCACGGACGGCCCAGATTCAATCAAAAACGAACGGCCTAGATTAAAATGAAATGAACGGCTGTGATCAAAAGGCAAGGGGTTATAAATAGAACCCCCACACCAGACCACAAACCCTAGCCGCCAGCCGCTCGCCGGAAAAGACGAACCAGAGGCCGACCGCCGCCACCCGCTGCCACTCGCCGCCGCACCGGGGAAATTTCCGACCGCCGATCGAGGTAAATTTCATACCCCAACTCATTTTTCCCCGCTGATTCCTCCTATGGCCAAATCGAGGCCGAAATCCCGGCCAAACGGCCGGAATACGCGACCGAAGCCCAGCGGCGCCGCCGCGCCCCCTCTCGGTTTTTGCCTCCGACGAGGCCCTTCCCGGCCTCCGTTCGATGCAATTTTTATATCACCGTGATCACCATTCTTTTCTCTACAGGTTGACCGGAGCCGAATCACCAAAACACGAACCTCGCCGGAGAGCCGCTGCACCCGAGAGCGTCGCCGCCGGTAAGCTCCGTTTTTCCGTGATTTTTTGGCCCCCCGAGGGCCCTAGGGTTGTTTTCTGACAAGGACCAATGCGAGCGTGGCCGAATTCGGCCGAAAACGGTCGAAAACAGCCAACCCGAGGCGACTCGCCGCCGTGCCGGAGTTGCGATTTGGGCCGAAAGAGGCCCTGGGCCTAATTTGGATTTTTTTTGGAACACGTGCAGGTACTCTTAGTGTGTTTCAGTTTCCCGGGAAAAATTCAGGGAAAATTAGGGACGGCCTGCAGGCGCACTGTGAATCGTATTCGGATCTCGAAAACAAGTAAGGACCCATCACCCTATTTCCTATCACGGTATTAAAGTTCAAAATGATAAAACGGTATTTCTTGAATTAACGAATGTGTGAAATTGCTTAAGGTGGCTAATGGAGCCCGAGTCTAGTGTGACTGGTGATTTACTGTTATTTGGCATGTTTACAGCTTTAAATGCAAAATGAGGTTTGATGTGTTCATTTTACAGATTTGTGTGCATATACTACGTTTTTATTAATCGTGGGTTGAATGACTGAAAAACTGATACTGTATGTTGTCTGTTTGGTATGAATTACGATTTGCTTGTTTAAATGTGAATTGATGATGCTGATTGAGGAAAAGGAAAATGAAAGATTGTGTAGACTGATAATTGTATTATGGGGGTAAGCCTGACTAGATATCTTGGGAGATGGTGGACGGACCGGGTCCGTAGGGAACCCTACCGGGATTGTGGTCTCACATGCCGAACGGGGTATGGAGATCTTATGGTTTTGGCGCCCATACCGGACGGGGTATGGGGACGGCCCGTTTCACCCTCATACCGGACGGGGTATTGAGGTTTATGGTTTTGGCGCCCATACCGGACGGAGTATGGGGACGGCCCTGGAAACTGATTATGAATGTTAAAGGTTAACGGGTAGCGGAACCCCTATGGACCCCCACGGATACTAGTAGGCTGGTAAATGAGAAAAAGATATGTTGTACAATGATTGAATTATAAGAGGCGTGATAAGTGTTATGTTTTACAGCTTAGATTATTCAATGATTATGATAATGTTATTGTTTTTCTCATATTGTTTTCATAAATTCCACCAAGGTAAGTGGATGGTAAAGGTTTTCATGTTAATAAACGAGTTTGTTGTAAATTATGCTCCATTGGTCTTTTTGTGTTTTTCTACCCACCTTTATCTCCGTGACGGTGAGATATCGTGATGTTCTTACTGGGCTAGTGTAGCTCACTCCTTAATTAACCATTTCAGATCAAGAAGACATGGTTTCCGAGCCCGTTCCGCAGGAGGACGACGAAGGGGATGCCTAGAGACTCTGTAGTCATACGCATAGTTTATTTTCGAGTTTTCTTTCTTAGTTAGTTTAACCTTTTATATTTTAAGTACGTTTTTGGTTTTTCGTGTAAGGGATGTTAACTGAAATTTTGATCTCGCTTCCGCATTCGATATATTTAAATACTCATTTCTTTTTAATATTTCCGGGGCCGTTACATATATATATATATATGTTGATAAACTTAAATATTGAAGCTGGGTATGAGACATTGACAATTATTTTGACATTTTACACCTATTTCTTCTGGGAAGTTTCTTATGACATATATATATGTGTATGTATGTATATGTATGTTTCGAAAATCAATTTTAAACCAACAAAATTTGAGAATTTAAAATCTTAATCTATACCAGGATAACATGTTAGGGTGGCTAATGGCTCATCCTTCTTCCTTGATTAATTTGACTAATCTTAATGTTCAAATTAAGTTACTTAATTGGCTTCAGAGTTGACTTTTCTAACTGAAACAACAATGTTCTGAAACTACCTAGTAAAAAAGAAAAATAAAAAAGAGATTAAATTACTTTATAAACACGGATTAAGGGAAATAATCAGTAATTTTTATTTACAAGGGTAGTTTAGTCATTCTAAAAACTGTCCCGCTTTTTTTCTTGTTTGTCTTGTAAGGGTATTTTCGTCACACAAACTTTATGCATCACAACTGGCTGGACTCGCCCTTCGAAACTGTAATTGCTCGTATCCAGTTCCCCATAAATACCGGACCAGGAGCTCAAGCAAAGAACTCAAGGGATATTTACACCTCCACATAAAATATCTTTGTGTTGATCAACTAGAGCATACTTCACCGGTGAAATCTTCCGGTGACTCTTTCAACGACCTCCGGCGATTATTGGAACCTTGAAAAGCTACTTTGTCCTGGTAAATATACGTCATTTCTCGGCTTACGATTACTCTGCTAATTGGAAGTAACTGGTTGTTGACTATAGTCGATAGATTCATATCTATCGATGATCTCATGATAGATAATAGGCGATGTTGCTCTATTTGGTTGCTGACAAAATTGAAGTTCTTGTTGTTAAATTCTTCATCGTTTTTGTTTCTGATTGATTACGGCTCATAGGATTTTGGCTTTCGCGTTTGTAAGAGATTCATTTGTTTCTGCTCTTTTCTTTTCCTCGCAACCAACGGCTTCTGAAAGTTTCTCAGTTTCTTCTTCTTTTGAAGGATATAATTCATTGTTTTAAGTTAAGTACCTTTCTTCCCCGGTTTAGTGATTCGTTCTTTTCGTTTAATTGATTATGTGGATTGACTGCAGTTTCTATGAGCATTCCTTAATAATGCATAGCAGCAAACGAGTATCGTGATCCCTTTTCGTATTAATTTATTGTTTAATCATTCGTTGACTTGTAATATCAAGCTGAATGTTCGTGATTGCTTTTTTCTAATAAAGTGAATCGAGAAAGATGGTGATGGAGATGGAACAAGAGTTTGAGTGGGTTGAAGCGCAGAAAATTGAGATAAGTGTGGATCTTGTGCCTGCAGCAAAACAGCAACTTAAGTTTCTCTCAGCCGTTGATAAGAATCGTTGGCTCTATGAAGGCCCTGCGCTAAAAAGGGCAATCTATAGGTAAGTGCTTCATAATAAACTTTAGTCGAACTGTGTTGAATTTGATTTGGCTTTAAGTTTTCTCTTCCATAGACAATTGACAAGGTTATTCCTTCGAAGATCATTTGTGTATCCAGTTGTTTTCTTAATATAGTATGCTACTTTAAATTTGAAACTGAAACTAAAATTGGATCCAATAAGATGAAATTTACTCCTACTTAGCACTTTCCTTATCTCGCCAAATATCTTTGGTAAATCGTTTCTCCAAACTATGGCTTTTGAGACTCTCATAAACATCATTAGGTCCATGACTTCTTGGGAAGTCTACCTTAAAGTTTCAGTATGTGATTTTGGGGAAGACATATGATCCTATGAATGATATTTCTTTATTCTTCTCTTTGAAGGTTCTAAACTTTGGAAATGCTAATGTCAGGTACAATGCTTGTTGGCTTCCCTTACTCGCCAAACATTCCAAGTCACAGATTTTTGAAGGGCCATTGGTTGTTCCCCTTGACTGTGAGTGGATTTGGCATTGTCACAGGCTCAATCCAGTAAGGGTCTAAGTCCATAAACGTACTATACATTTTAATATGCAAATCCATGCACAGACATAGACAAGAACATATATATGTGACTTATTTTATTTACTATTAGTTTTGAGTTGCTAAGCAGTATTTCTTGTCCTGTTATTCAGCTTCGGTATAAATCTGACTGCGAGGAGCTTTATGGGGGAGCGCTTGACAATTCTAATGTTGTATCTTCTGTCAAAGGCAGTTGTGAGAGACAGACTGAAGAGCTTTGGAATAGATTATATCCTGAAGAGCCCTATAATTTAGACTTGACAAGAGCACTCTCAGAGGATATCTCTGAAAAACTTTCCAGTGTAGAAAAATGCTCCAAATATGATCTGGTTTCAGCTGTCGAAAGGCAGAGTCCTTTTTGTTATCAGGTAATGGAGAGGTGGAGTGTAGATTCTTAGTAAATCATCGTCACATCTTTCTAGATTTACTTAACAACTATGCATAGATGGCCACCTTATGATTCTAGCTTGCAGCGTCTTACTTTTGGGTTTAAACATCAAGTTTGAAAATTCTAGGCTCACTACTCATGTTGAAATTGTAGCTATATTGACTTAGATTGATTTTTGTATATACCAATTTGTATCTAACTTAGATTGATATTAGACAGTTTTATGGCAGATTTCTGAAGTTCAGCGCAGGAGCACATCCAGTTTTGTTAACCTTTAAGAGGGATAGCATTTGTTGTTCTGTAATGATTATCACTAACATTATTTTATTTGCCAGGTTTAAAAAAGTTAATCCCGGGGGAAATGATCTTTAGAACTTTGAAACACAATCCCAAGATAAACTGTCACCCATTCTTCTAATTCTACCCTTTCTAATCATGTCCTTGACCTCATTCATTACAGGTTTCTAGATTTCATATGAACGATGACATCTTTCTTGAAGAAGCTGTGGCCAGATACAAGGGTTTTCTGTACCTAATCAAGCGAAACAGAGAAAGGTCCATAAAACGTTTTTGTGTTCCAACTTATGACGTCGACCTTATCTGGCACACACATCAGCTGCATCCTGCTTCTTACTGTAAGGATTTGACCAAAATAATAGGCAAGGTGTTGGAACATGATGATATGGATTCTGACAGAACTAAAGGTAAGAAGCTCGATGTTGGGTTTTCTGGAACTACTGCACAGTGGGAAAAGACATTTGGTAATAGATATTGGAAGGCAGGGGCAATGTATCGCGGCAGTGTCCCATCTCCTCTAACAACTATTCCTTTCTCATTCAAAAGTTTGAGCAAAGAGTCAGTTACAGCAAATGGTTATAAGAAATTAATCCAGCTTCCTGACACAAAAGTTGTGGAGGTATTTTCTTCTCACCTTTCTTTTTCATTTCCTCAAATAATTGTCTTTTATGATCCATAAACTGCATAGTCTATCTTTTTTTATTTCATTTTTCTATATCATCTAATCTGGGGAATATATGAGGGCCCCGATTTTAGCTTGGATCTCAAATCTAAATAAGAACCCTGCATTACCCGTTGATCAGGAGATCTATAACCTAGGCATGAATTATCATTGCTACTCTCTGAAGTAATTTCTTATTTAACAACATAGCAACACTTCATCAGCAAGCTTTGGCGGCAGCATTTGTTTTAGCATGATTTGGAAAGTAACTCTTGATGCTATATGGTCTTTAGAAAGATTCTAATAGTTACATTTCCTTTTTTTCATGATTTTGCATGAAATGCCACAGCTTTTGGAATTAGCTATTGTTTTCTCATATATTGAGGAAACATATCATACTGTAACTGCAGAAACTTTGTTTGACTTAACCTTAAGGGTTTTCTTAATTGTTCCTTGCATCTTTTGCAGGTTGTCCTGGAGATTGTTGGAGTTAAAAACTTAACAGATGGACAGAAAGGAAGCCTCTTCGTGCTGTTTAGCAAAGCCCAGCCTGATAGGCTTTTTAATGTTAAGCGGAAGCTCACTATTTTATCTGAGTCTGGGAAGAAGCAGGTTGCTTCATTCCAATGCGAACCTACAGGCGAACTTCTCTTTGAACTTATATCCTGTTCAACTGCCAATTTCCCAATAACAAGAGCATTGAAAACACTTGGTACTGCTTCATTCTCTTTGCAAGAGTTTCTTTATCCAGCTTCAAAACTCTCTGTGGAAAAATGGTTGGAGTTGACTCCCAGATCGGGCACTCTTAATTCAAAACCCATCAGCCTACGAGTTGCTATCTCATGTACCCCTCCAGCTCAGGCGCAATTTGTGCTTCGCATGGTTCGCTCACGGCCTTTTTCGAAAGGTTCTTGTCTTTTCTCTCTTCCCAGAAAGTCCAATCATGCTAAGAGCTGGACACGTGTCATTGATGAAACTCAAACTGAGGTGATCGGCCTCCAAATGAGGTATGATTATGTTCCACATTTTCTCCTTCAAAGGATTTGACACAATCTGTTTAGGGATCTGGATTCAAACTGTTCAAGGGGTTCACATTACCCTGTTTGTATTTCAGGGACACAACAAAAGAAAAGACAAAGGATGACTGCACCCCTAGGAAGCAAGTCATTGGCATCACGGAGTCTGGTGAAACACATAATCTTGCAGAATCTGTTGGGACTCAGTGG
This sequence comes from Carica papaya, assembly GCF_000150535.2. The sequence continues at coordinate 2,240 of NW_019013970.1, read as the reverse complement.
TCCTTCATGAACTCTGAATGGCTCCTCAAGCATAACAAAGAATGCCTCGCGAATGGTCATCTGTTTGAGCTTGTAGGCACCAGGATGGTATGCATTTACTTTTGTCATTTAGCAGACATCCCTTTTAGCTTTTTTTCACTAATATGTTTCCATCGAAAGTATGTAATCAATATGATCCAAACATCTAAAATAAGTATCTTTCTACAATGAATCACAGGTTAATTATTTTGCTGTAGATTCTTTCTGTGTTCTTGTGTTGTTTTCTTCTCGATTCCTTGAATTGACATAATATTTGCATTCTCATCTGCCTGATATTTTTCCTTGCATTTCATGCACGGGTGATGCGTATTGTTTAGTTTTTCATTATGTGTTGCTTTTTTTTGTTATAACGGCGTGTATTTTATTGTTTGTCCTGAATTTATGCTTTATTTTACTTTATACATCTATGTAAGTTATTCCACTGCTATTTTGGTATCCCCACGATGATCATGGGGGATATTTCAATTGATGTTTTCTTGTTCCACACTTCAATAAGAGGCCTTAGGTTTTGTCCAAACTAATTCTACTGGTACAGGTAAGAATTTTCCCAGGCAGAAAGCTGGACTATGAACCAAAACACTGTGAAAAACAAAGATGTGAACAAGACTTTATGACTGCAGCTGAATTTTCTTCAGAACATCCATATGGAAAAGCTGTGGCGTTGCTTGACCTGAAATCTGGAGATGTGCAGGTATGAAATAAATATTTCTCAATACCAATGAAAATGTTCTCATGGCTTTACTTGTCTTGTTCTTTAACAATTAAATAAACTGTACAGGTTAAGGAAGATTGGTTGGTGTTTCCTGGTATTCTTTGTTCTTTTATACTCTATCATATCTTGAAGAGGGAAGGCTATAATGGTTTCACGGCCACTACAAAAAAGGTGGAGGTAATTGGTGAAACTGAAAAGCTTAATGGGTTTGAAGATGAAGGCAAGCTGACTGACCTGACTGCTGCCCCTGCAAAACCTGAAATGAAATTGACTGAGAATGCAGTGACCAGCAATGCTAACTCTGCTGGATCCGGCGGAAGATGTAGTGGACAATGTGGAGTCATGATGAAAAATGGAGTCTCTGGGGGTGCAGTGGTGTTTGCAGTGGAGAATGTGCAAGCATGGCAAACAGCAGCGGTTGTGGCAGTGGGTGTGGCAGTGGATGTGGCGGACAATGTGGAGTCATTATGAAGACTGGCGTCTCGGGGGGGTGTAGTGGTGTTTGCAGTGGAGAATGCGCAAGCATGGCAAACGGCAATGGCGATAGTGGTTGTGATGCTGATGGTGGGGAGAAAGTGGGAACATGGTAAAGACCAGCGGGTTTTGGTGATTCCATCAAGCTGACCAACGCTGAAAATTCTGTGGAGAGTGGTGGTTGTGGGAGTGGCTGCGGAAGTGGCTGCGGCAACAAATTCGGAAACGAAAACATTGGGGATGATCATAACCCTTGCATTGATGGATATTCCAAGGAAACACCTGTGTACGTGAATGAGGTAATTGCAGCCTGATGGCGTTTATCAGTCTAATTATCTTCAGAGCAATTTCCCATCTCAATAAAAAGTTTCATCAGATGTATAAGATATGAAACTACGTGTTGTTGTTAGTGTGTGTCAGAGCAGTAGACTTCGGTTTCCTGTTTCTATAAATCCACAGTCACGTCTGTTCATGAATAAGGACTGCTGGTATATGTTTTCGGGAGAAAGAAAAAAATATATAAATTGTTCTCATAATATTATGTAAGGGTATTGTGTTCTGACTTACATGAACACAATCAATATACTTAAAATAAAAAATGAGTGTGTGAATTTCAGATTTTTCACTTGACCTCCTTAATCACATTACGTGCTCTTAATCACAAATATGTATAGGTAGTACTTATAATCTCTAAATTCATTTTTACTTCCCAAATTATTATTAACCTTCTCTCTCTCTATATGTATCTTTTTGTTTAGTGTTCATTCAACGTTATGGTTAAATAGGCAAATTTTAATATAAAATCTATTCATTATCACACTTGTTTAGGTAGAGGTAGTATTTTATTTTCATATATAACTTTAAGGAATAACAATATATATATATATATATATATGAAATACAAATTTAAAATTGATAGTCAAATATATGCTAATCACAACTCTCAATTTTCCATGAGCCCAAAGACCCCACTCACTCGGAGAAAAAAAAAGTCGTGGGAACACTCTCAATACAT
>NW_019013969.1:0-16761 GCF_000150535.2 Carica papaya | reverse complement strand
AGTGAGCAAGAACGATAATTTTTCTTTTTACTGCTTACAAGAACCCCTAGGTTTCCATAGGGATGTTCCTCTACTTGTGAACGTAATATGTAGATTTGTCAACTAACTCGGCCGTTCCCATACCCCGTTCAGTAATGGATGCCAAACACACCATCGCCTCGATACCCCATCTGGTATGAGAGTGAACCAGATTTTTCAAACCCTTCCGGTATGGGACTTCTCAGCCTCGTCCGACTGAGGCAATGTCCACAGTAGGGTTCCCTATGTACCGGATCTGTCCATCCTTTTTCAGGGCACCCAGTAAACCTTTTTTACATAGATTCAAAGTATAAGTTGATTGCCAGTTACATACCAATAACTTATATTTACAGATCAATAGTAGGTCATGCAAATAAGCAATATGTATACCAGGAAATATAATTGAAACATTTATTGAAAAATGAACCAACAAATGGTGGATATGTAATGAGGTAAACTAAATAACCGAGAGAGCAATTAAGTCTATCAATTTAATTTACACAATATAATAGTAAACATTTTAAGCAATATAGGTAAAATAAATAGTAAAGTAGGGTAAATATGAACGGACTGATTCTGCCTCCATTAGTGACTTGTAATTATTTTTAGAGTTTTCTAATTTTCACAAAATATAGTATTATCGATTATTAAGCTTCAATTTACGTAATAGAAAATAGGGTGAGAGATTTTTACCCAGATCGGTGTTCGAAATACCGTACTATCTACTGCACCTCCTGGCGGTCTTTGGGTTTTCTAGATTTTTCTTATGAAAATTAAAACACCTGTCACATATCCAAAAATACTCCAAAAAATCAAAATAGGCGTTTTAAAACTTTTTGGGTAAATTTTAAAGCTCTGATCAATGCCGGCCCCACCGCCTACAGTGGCAGTTCACCTCGGTCTGGCAAGTTTCTGTCGGTTTAGGTTGATTTTGATCGATTTTACGTGTAATTGTAGCGCCCGAAAAAAGGGGCCGAAAAAAAAAAAAAAGCCACGTCGGCAGCCACGTCAGCAGGCTCGGTCAGCAGTCCCGGCCAACCGGGACATGCCACGTGGCAATACCACATCGTTCTGAAATGGGCCACGTTGGCGATCCACGTAGGCGCGATCGGACGGCCCAGATTTAATCGCACGGACGGCCCAGATTTAATCAAAAACGGACGGCCTAGATTAAATCAAAATGGACGGCTGAGATCAAAAGGGCAAAGGGTTATAAATAGAACCCCCACACCAGACCCCAAACCCTAGCCGCCTGCCGCTCGCCGGAGAAGACGAACCAGAAGCCGGCCGCCGCCACCCGCCGCCGCACCGGAGGGATTTTCGACCACCGATCGAGGTAAAATTCATACCCCCGACTCGTTTTTCCACGCTGATCCCCCCAGTGGCCAAATCAGAGCCAAAATCCCGGCCAAACGGCCGGAAAACACGGCCGAAAGCCAGCGGCGCCGCCGCGCCCCTTCTCGGTTTTTGCCTCCGATGAGGCCCTTCCCGGCCTCCGTTTAATGCAATTTTTATATCACCGTGATCACCATTCTTCTCTCTACAGGTTGATCAGAGCTGAATCACCAAAACACGAACTTCACCGGAGAGCCGCCGCACCCGAGAGCACCGCCGCCGGTAAGCTTCGGTTTTCCGTAAATTTTCGGCCCGCCGAGGGCCGTAGGGTTGTTTTATCACAGGAACCAATGCGAGTGTGGCCGAATTCGGCCGAAAACGGCCAACCCGAGGCAAACCGCCGCCGCTTGCGGCGGCGCCGTCGCCGGAGCACGGCGGAGCCGCCGTGCCAGAGTTGCGATTTGGGCCGAAAGGGGCCCTGGGCCTAATTTGGGTTTTTTTTGGAACACGTGCAGGTACCAGTAGTGCGTTTCAGTTCCCCGAGAAAAAATTCAGGGAAAATTAGGGACAGCCTGTAGGCGCACTGTGAAGCCGTGTTCGGACCCCGAAACGAGTAAGGACCCCTCACCCTATTTTCTTTCACGGTATTAAAGCTTAATAAATAATTAAACAGTATTTTGAGACTTTATAGATGTATTAATTCAGGTTGCCAATGGAGCCCGAGTATGATACAATGTTGGTCTGTTATTGTTTGATCTAATTTTCAGTATTAAATGCAGTATGAGGTTTGATGTTTTCATTTTATAGTTTCGTGTGCATATTTTACTGTTTTATTATTATTGGTTGAATGACTGAAATACCGATACTGTATGTTGTCTGTTTGGCATGAATTACTGTTTTGCTTATCTAAATGCGAATTGACGATGCTGATTGAGGGAAAGAAGAATGGAAGATTGTATAAATTGATAATTGTGTAATGGGGTCAGCCTGACTAGATATCCTGGGAGATGGTGGACGGACCGGGTCCGTAGGAGACCCTACCGGGATTGTGGTCTTTCATACCGGACGGGGTATGGAGATCTTATGTGTTTTGGTGCCCATACCGGACGGGGTATGGGGACGGCCCGTTTCACCCTCATACCGGATGGGGTATTGAGGTTTACAGTTTTGGCGCCCATACCGGACGGGGTATGGGGACGGCCCTGGAATCTGATTACAAGTATTAAGGGTAACGGGTAGGGGGACCCCTATGGATCCCCATGGATACTAGTAGGCTGGTGAATGAGGAAAAGTAATTGTGAAATGATTGAATTGCAAGGGCGTGATGAGTATTATGTTACACAGTTTATATGATTTCATGATGATGATAATATTATTGCTTTCTTATATTGTTTTATGAATTTCACCGAGGTAAGTGAATGGTAAAAGGTTTTATTACTGATAAATGAGTTTATTGTAAATTATGCTCCATTGGTCTTTTTGTGTTTTCTACCCACCTTTATCTCCGTGACGGTGAGATATCGTGATGTCCTTACTGGGCTAGTGTAACTCATTCCTTATTTAATCATTTCATATCAAGAAGACATCGTTCCCGAGCCCGTTCCGCAAGAAGACGACGAAGGGGACACCTAAAGACTCCAAAGTTATATTCATAGTTTACTTTCGAATTTCTCTTTTAGTTAGTTTGATCTTTTATATTTTGAGCACGTTTTTGGTTTTAGTGTAAGGGATGTTAATCGAATTTTGACTTCGCTTCCGCATTTGATATTTTTAATTTACATTCCATTTTAAATTTCCGGGGCCGTTACAGTAATCCTACGAGAAAACACATTAGGGAGCCTCTGACTGAGAAAGGCAAAAAATCGAAACCTACCAGCAAGGAGGTCTCTGAGTGCGGCAGCTCCACCGGTCCTCCTTCGCGGCTAGGGTTCCTCTTTGGTTAACCTGCACCAGAAAAGGACGGTGAACACAGTTGTCAAAAAATCACGTGAAACAAAAAACAGGAAGGGGATTATTGGAGAGGATTTTTTATTTTGGTCGCGGCAGCTCGGCTGAGTTTTGCCCACAATTTTCGGCTCACCCATCGACCTTTTGGCTCTGATTTGGGCATAGGGAGACTCGAGATTAAATTTCGAGTGGGAAGGGTAAAAAAATACCTATTTTGGTGTTGGTGATGGCTCCGGTGCGACGGCGACAGTGGTCGGCCTCCTTTTTCGATATCTGATTCTTTCCCCCGACTGTCCTTCTTCTTCTTCTCCGTTCACCCCTCTGTCGGTTAGGGTTTTGATTGTCTGTGAAGAGGAGTATTTATACTCCTCTTCATTCGATCCAAGCTGCTCGTTTGAGTTGACGTGGAGCGAGGATGAGTGTTCGATAATTTTTCGTTTAAGCTGCTTGTGTTGATGAATTTTGGTTGTTCATCGCGATTAACCCCATCCGTCCGATCGTGCTTGAAGAGAAAATGCATCTGGGTCGTCCGTGCAGCGGGATGTGATCTAGACCGTCAGATAGTTAGGCACGCAGATCGCCCGCGTGGCCTCCTGTATGGTGTCGATGTCAACGTATTGCCACATGGCATGCTCTGGTTCGCCGTGGGTGCTGACTGGACCATCCCTCGTGGTCAAACTTACTCTTTTTGTGATTTTACCCATTATTTTTAAATTTTCTTTCAAAAATACTATTCTTATTCTCAATTTTACAAATTTTTTTTAAAATTACTTTCAATTTCGTTCCTAATTTATTTTTTCTAAAAAATTTAATAAAATGTAAATTAAAATAAAATTTTTAATTATTTATATATATTTTTTAAATAAAAAAATTATTTCAGGCAAATTCTGCACTCGGATATTACAGATTACCTCTGTATTATAACCATTATATGAATTCACTCATTTGAATTGGAAAAAATGTAACAAAAAATTTCACTCTCTAAAATGACAAGATACATTTTGAATTATAATATCATTTAACAGTTAAAAGTATTGAAACAAAATGAATGCTATAAAATATAAATTGGTGTAATGAAAATGTAATAAGACACACAAATTAAACTTGTATAACCTTATATTAAGTGCACTACAATAGCATATAAACATAATCACAACCAATATATTCTGTTTAGCCTATTTCGTTCCTACTTTTACATTTCTACTTTATAAAAGATACTAAATTTAACAATAAAATCACTTAACTAATGTTGCATTTAGTTAAAACCTATTTTGTTTATATATAATTAGTAAATTCTAATTATTTGATGCATAATTAAATAAATTTCATTCTTATCCTTGATTTAAATAAAACCCATATATTTTTGTATTTCCAGATATAGAATTAACTTAAAATTGGATTGTTATTTTTATTCAAATTTTTATCATCTTTATATAATATAATATAATATAATTTAAAATTAGATGGGTGAATTGAGTACAAAATCACCATCAATAAAATGAAATCCAGAACAAAAACGAAATAGATTTGATTCCTCAAACATGCAAAATCTGAAAATTAAACATTCATGACTTGTGATTTCCTACCCTATTTGAAAAAAGAAAAAAAAAAAAAAACAATGTTGTGTATAGAAATATTTAAGAACCATCGAATTTTATTTTATATTCTTTCCCATGTGATTAATAATAAATTAATTTCTTATGAAAAAAGTTCAAAAAAATCAGTAAATTTTTGAATTTGGCTGTGGAATGTGGACCCGTGTGTGATAAAAGTTTCAATTACAGTTTGTTCTATATATATATATATATATATATATATATATATATATCTCCCCCATCAACCCCAGTGTACTCTCTCATTTCCTTTCTTCTCTCAATCATACATGGCAACCTCTGAGTCTGTCATGAGCTGCTCAGCTTCGGAGCTGTCTCCGCTCTTTGGAGCCAATCCGAACGCGACGGCTGCGGCGGCTTTTCTCTGTTCGCGGCTGTCAGCGGTGTCGGATAAGCTCTCGGAGACAACCTACGCGGTTGACAACACGTACCTTCTCTTCTCGGCCTACCTGGTGTTCGCCATGCAGCTCGGCTTTGCCATGCTTTGCGCCGGCTCCGTTCGCGCGAAGAACACCATGAACATCATGCTTACAAACGTGCTGGACGCCGCCGCCGGTGCGCTTTCCTATTATCTCTTTGGCTTCGCCTTTGCCTTCGGCTCCCCCTCCAATGGCTTCATCGGTCGTCACTTCTTCGGGTTGTCAACTCTCCCGTCTAGTTCCTTCGACTTCAGTTTCTTCCTCTACCAATGGGCATTTGCCATTGCAGCGGCTGGAATCACCAGTGGCTCGATAGCCGAGCGAACCCAGTTCGTGGCTTATCTAATCTACTCCTCCTTCTTGACTGGCTTCGTCTACCCCATCGTTTCCCATTGGTTCTGGTCCGGTGACGGCTGGGCCAGCCCCACCCGGCCCGAAAATCTCCTATTCGGGTCTGGAGTAATTGATTTCGCCGGCTCCGGCGTGGTTCACATGGTGGGTGGTATCGCAGGCTTGTGGGGCGCCTTCATTGAAGGACCAAGAATAGGCCGGTTCGACCGGTCTGGCCGGTCCGTCGCTCTTCGAGGTCACAGCGCCTCGTTGGTGGTGCTCGGTTCTTTCTTGTTATGGTTCGGATGGTACGGGTTTAACCCGGGTTCATTTCTAACCATCCTGAAAGGATACAGTACCACTCGTCCTTACTACGGTCAATGGAGTGCCATCGGAAGAACCGCCGTTACCACCACCTTGGCTGGGTGTACGGCGGCGTTGACCACCTTGTTCAGTAAACGATTACTAGTCGGTCACTGGAACGTCATAGACGTCTGTAACGGTTTATTGGGTGGTTTTGCGGCGATCACCTCCGGCTGCTCCGTCGTAGAACCCTGGGCCGCAATCATCTGCGGATTCGCAGCTGCATGGGTTTTAATCAGCTGCAACATGCTCGCACTGAAGCTAAAATACGACGACCCCCTGGAGGCGGCTCAACTCCACGGCGGCTGCGGCGCGTGGGGTTTACTCTTCACCGGATTATTCGCGACGAAAGAGTACGTGAGCGAAGTCTACCAGGGTCAACCCGGACGACCGTACGGTTTACTAATGGGCGGCGGTGGGAAGCTCCTAGCCGCTCAGATCGTACAGGTTGTGGTGATCGTAGGGTGGGTAAGTGCGACGATGGGCCCACTTTTCTATGGGCTCCACAAGATGGGACTGTTGAGAATCTCGAGTGATGATGAGATGGCGGGGATGGATTTAACGAGACACGGTGGATTTGCGTACTTATATCACGATGAAGATGATCCATCGGGGAAGACTTGGGCAATGATGATGAGGAAGATTGAGCCTACCAGTGGAACTCCTACACCGGATCGTGACCCTCAACCAAGACCTACTGTGTGATGGTCAAATTTTAATTTAATTTTCTTTTTTCTTGTGGCGATGTAAAAAAATGGATAATTGAGGATGTACAAATTTTGTGAAGGGTGAAACTCTGTTCAATATTTTCTAATCATAAGGTATAAAAAGCATGGATTGTTGAGATAATATATTGTTATATTTAGAGCTTTTGTTAGATATAAATATATTATAGACGTAATGAAATTAATTTATAATGTAATAGGTCTAAATATTAAATTGATTCCTTAATAATATAATTATTTTATAATATAATATTAGAAATAATTTTATTTTTTCAAATTTTAATTATTTAATATAAACATATAGTTGTTGCATATATAGTTAAACGTGTAATTCATATCTTCAATTCTAAAAAGAGAAATTTGTATTTTACATGCCAAAATTTTTGAAAAAATATTTGAAATTTAAATGGAGTTATTATTAGCATGGAACTAGAATGCTATTTTCATCTTACCCATTATTTTGATTTATAATTAAAATTTGAAGATTTCAGTTAATTAAATTGAGTCTTAGTGGGAACTAAAGAAAATTACATTATGAATGTAATTAACCAACCCTTAATTAATTATGTGAACATAGTTGGAATTTATTTAATTATATGATGGAAAAATTAAATTAAGGGATGAACTTAGTTGGGTTTAAAGGGCTTCAATCAAGTTGGGGTTTAATTAGATGGATAATTAGTAACTTGATTAATCTATATTTGGTTTAAAACAAAAATTATGATTAGGGATCCATCTAGGGCTTCATTTTAACTTTCAAAAGATTTAAATATAATTTTATAAAGAGAGATCTCTAGTCTTCCGATGGTTTAATTAATATCTAAAATCTTTATAATTTATGCCGTGAATTTTAAAATATTATTAATGTAATTATTTAATATTTAGTATAAATAATTTTACAATAATACACATGTTGGACCATTATATATATATATATATATATTGATATTATTAAAGAAAACCCATCAATTTGTAGCATTATTTGAGGGAATTTTAATTGAAAACAGAGTTGATGCTTGGATAATTCTCTTGATCATATATGTTATGGGGACTATATTTTCCCATTCCAGCAAATATATATATACTAATTTGAGTAGGAGACAAAGACATATATAGAGATGCCTAGCTCTTCTTATCCATTGAATTGTAATTTAGAAGATCATATGAAAAATAATGTCTGTGATATTAAGATGAAAATCAATTTGTGGGCTGAGTAGAAATTATGTGCAGTGAGAAAAAGAAATATCAATCGGTCACCTTGAATCACACATTTTCCAATCTTTATAGGTGGAATACATTCCATCTTCACCAACGTATAATCCTCTCCTACCATCAATACAAATTGGAGAATCAGTGCATATATATTCTGAATTCAACTTGTATACTTATTGGCAATCAATGGAGAAATCAGAAATGAGTATATAATATATACATATACATATATATATATCAATAAAAACACTAGTCCATGTATATATATATATTGATTTCGAAGGTCCATGTATATATGTATATATCAGAGAATATTTGACCTACTTTTTTTCTTTTTTCTTTTCCCTTTCTATCAATAATTCATCTATTCTGAGTTCTTGGATGATCACAGAAATTAAGCTCGACGACTCACTTTTTCTCTATGTATATTATATATATATTATATCATTGAACTTATAGGCTTTTCATGAATTAACTCCCACCATGAACTCAAATGCTACCAGCTAATTTTGATGCAATATTTCAATCTTAACATTTTATTTGTGTATATATATATGTATATATTATTAAATAAATGTATTCAACTTGATGAAATAATGTTACATGTTGCGCAATTTCACCGGTTCTCGTTGAAAAATAATTTAAATAATATATATAATTAAAAACCTAATTTTTGATGATTCTATAAGAAATCTAATTATATAAATGTTGATTAGAAGTTAATTTAGGTGATAAAAAAGTTTTTTTTACATTATAATATGATAATATGTGAAGAGAAACAAATAACAAATATAATTATAGAGACATAAAAAGACTCTTGATAGTGTGTAACAGAAGCATTAATAACATTGTAACTATTGGAATATACGGCTTAACTTTGTAATTCTTAGGAGATGAATTAAACAATTTTGTAATGGGCGAAAAATAAATTACCCGCCATTAAGAAATGAATTACCTAATCTTCGTGAGTTCTTATGATCTTACCAATTATTTCTGATCTAAATGATACGTATTTTTAACTTTTTTATTTTATGAGGACGTAAAGTTGAATTTTAGATTATGGGTTTCATGTATCTTGATCGATTTATTGTATCTATATTTTTTTTATTAAGATATTTTGTTATCATCGTCGTACAATTCTCACCTAATAATAAAACATATGAACTTCTATTAAAAAAAATTCAATAATATTTTGATTGTCTAGATAACATATCAAGAACTTAAGATTCTTTCGATATTTGGTTGCTTCATGTACTTGTATATGGGTGTTATTAGATAATCGTGTTTTTTATTGTGATAATTTTCTGATTCTTCTTTAGGTGCGGACCGGAGATTTGTGACGAGTAGTTGCTCCTCAATGGAGTAGGGAAAAAAAATGTTTCAAATTTAAGAGAAGAAAGTAGTGAAAGGGAGGAATTAGAAAGAGGTAAGGAGGATTTTGAAAAGGATGAGAGTACTCTAGGAGGGAGAAGTTAATTGCTCTACAATGGAGAGAGATTTCCAAAATTAATTTCAGTATAATAACACATATTGCATATAGTTTTTGAATAACACTTGGTGTATAATACTTAGAGGTGCTATGAGTTGCCTTGTGATCCTATGAGGGTGTATAAGCATAAAACAAATGTTGAATTCTAATTTCTATACACATATATACTGTATATATGTGTGCTTTTAATATTTAATAATGTCCGTAATATATGTAACTGCCATTTGTAATCGTAAGCTCGTCATTTAACACTCATATATATATATATATATAATCAAATTTTACATGTGTGAATATATCATACTTTGATAAACAATTATCTTTAAACATAAACTAATTGACAAAACCCAAATCAGTGTGATTACATGAGTCGCTAACACATTCGCCACATGTTTATACTAAAACATATATATAAATATATATATATATAGTCATGACATATTATATTGCTATGATAATCTCACCCCATTACTTTCATGTTTGAATTGGATGTAAGTGAAGGGTTCAGAACTCCTGGGGTCCATTACGCTGCATATGGATGAAATCTTACGCACTGTACCCATCAATTATATAGGTATTAAGATATACGTGTGTGTATATGTGAATATAATAGAGGAAGCTAGCAAAACTACAAAAGATCTCGCAGTCTTATTTGACTCACAGCCCATGCCATGGCTACCACAAAAATAACAGACTAGCTTTCTTGGTCGTCATTTTGTTTGCAGTCAACAAATACATTCCTATATGTATGTATATACGTATTTATAGTTGATAATGATAATACATTATATAAGAGACAAGCATGAATAAGTGTGATGTTTGTGGGTAATAAATGGAAAGTTGGCAGCTTCAGTTCCTGGATGATGGGGTGTATAAGGTTGCAATTAGAGATTCCATGGAAACCTTCTTTGTCCAAATAGCACCCTTTTTGTTGTTATATATGTATGTGTGTGTGTGTGTGTATACATACATGCAGGGAGATCGTGTTTCTCCGGTGATCACACGCACATACTTGCTGGCTTTTTTTGTTTGGTGAATTACTGACCTACAGCTATACCCATATAATTTTTCTGACCTGTGTGCAACTTGGTCATGTATACTTGTATGTATGTATATATACACACGTGGGTATATATATGTGTGTGTGTGTCAATTTTGAACTATATCATTCACAACAGTTCATAACTACAGGGTGCTCTAATTTGTCCCCATGGACCGACTACATTATGAGGTTCCAATTTACCTAAGTCCTTCAATCACTAAAAAAAATAAAATTCAAATTAATACATATTATATTTACATATATATACACACAAACTGACAGTACCATTTATATAGGCCGATAATTTGCTCGTTGCTATAGACCCATTAAACCTCTATGTACAGAGCCCATTAGAATTTTTGGATTTTCAGCAAAACTGTCTTAAGATTTTCAAAATATTTTGTCAATTTTCAGTATTTATTTACTAAAATATTTTCAGATTCATAAAAACAAAGTTCAAAATTAACTACATTCTATAATATTTATTTGCATAAAAGAGAGTAACAAAAGAAGTATTTTTTCCACCGGCTATATAACTAATTGAATCATTCAAGTGGAAGCAACAATTTATATATATATATATATATGATTGTTTGAATAACATTTGCAGAGCTTTTATCTCCAAGAAAATGTGGCAGGAGAAAATCTTTCTCCATCTGTAATCTGTAATCTGTACAAGCAAAACTCATTACCTCCTCAATACTCTGAAATTGTCTTCTAAAAAGAAATAAATTGGCACTTTCCACGAATTTCTTACAATCGCAACACGCAAAATCAAAACAACAACTTAGTCCAGGAGCCTAAGAGCGGAAAAACTGCAATTAGCAACCTTAGTAGCAGAGGTCTGTCTCTGACTCTCCCAATCTGACTAAATTTATACTTCTTTTGTTGCTTCTGAGACTTATTTGCCTTCTTACTAGGTGGCATTTTTTCCTTTTTCGGATTTCGGGTCTCAGTTTGTTTGTCTAGCTCATCCCATCCACCATATCTAGGGATGTTGTGACGATCCTTGTTATATGAACCAGCGTCTGAAGACACCCAGGACTTGTAGTCATTTCTTCTCTCGCCAGGCATATTTTCTTCTTCCTTTTTCCCACTTGTCTTCATGTTTCTTGCAGCTGCTGCTCTTGCAAATGGCCTCTTCCTACTCCTCGTCTTTGCACTAGATTTTGTGGTGTTTTGGCCCCAGACCTTATCGATTGCAAAAGAAAGTACGGATTGCCCTAGTGGAACAACTAATGCCATTAAGAAAGCATTTGAACTTGTTCCAAGCAGTAATGAAATGGCAACAGCAGGAAGCATCCAGCCAAAAGCTCTAAATACCTGCAGTTGAAGGCATAACACCATGGTGAATAAGCTAAAACTGGTCACAGTTTGGCTAACCTAACCAATCAACCAAAAGTTACCTTTTCGTGTAAGAGTACCGATAAGATGTCTGAAATAACTTAGTTCTAATTTCAGAGGATTTATGATGTTACACCAATGTTGTGGCTAGTGTAGCTATTATCCAGGTTCAACACGCATAATGTTGTCTGGAGATCATTATTTAAGATAATTGGACATGAATATCTTTATGCCAAAAGTTCATTTTATACCAGCAATCCTCATGGTTATTTACACTTCCAATATATATTTCGACAATATCCACCACTCTTGCATTCGTCCACGACCTAAAGCTAAAGAAATCCTTACACCATAGAAGCCTTAAAGACCCTATCATCCCTCTTCTATGTGAGACTCAATTTCCCAAGGTGTAGGGGACATAAGTTCCAGTTTAGTAAAGAGATAACAGGTACACATGCTTTCATGCTCATATTTTTTGTTGAAAACAACTTCAGCAGCTCCTGAAACACCAAAGATATTCTTTTGGTTAAAAGTCCTGAAAAGTCTCTCTTTCCTATCCCCTCGTATTTATTATTTCAGCTGATCCCGTGGCCTCATTTTATAATTTTGATATTGTGATAAATAAGTACCTGTTTGTGGATATAATGGAGATTTTATTACATGTCTGAAGCCTTCCATCATTTTTGAATATCTCCTAATCGTTCATGAACCATTTCAGACAATTGCTAATGAACATGCAATCCTACATGACTTTCTGGTAGTTTCAGTTTTTGTTATTTTTAGCCCAGACTGATGGTATAGATTTCACATTTTGACCTCATAGCATATAACAAGGTGCTTAATGTGCAGTATACTGAAGCTCCTGTTCAATCCTTATCAGTTCATACATGAGCAGCAAATTCTTCCTGCTTTCTGAAATTAGGCAAACACCAAAGCAAGTAGAGAACCTAATCAACGACCTAATTTTCTTTTTATTTAATAAATAGCATAGCTAGCAAGAAAACTGTACAAAGAATTGCTGACTAATGAAAAGAATCATCAAGAGCAATAACAACACATTTACCCAGAATGAAAGAAAAATGCTAATATATTGTCACTCAATTTTCAAAAATAAATATATGTACAGTGTCATTCTAAATAAATCAGAACCTTTATAAACTCTCCTATATAATCTAATTCAGAAGATTTTTCTTTTTTAAATTTGAGCCTCCGTGTTGTCGAGCATTAAACTTTATTCTCTACCACATTAAAAATTATTCACAGTTCTCAATCTAATGGGAGCAGCAAACAAAAAGATATGACATAAATGCAACAAGAACAAATATTTAAATATGAGACTATGTACATTGCAAGGAATCCTCAACTGAACTTAGCATTAAAAGGTGACAAGAACTCTACCCAGCCTTTACAGCATTCGGTCCTTAAAAGCAATACTTTACTTCTCTCTCGTAGGTGATTTTTTTTAAATAACTCTCTCCTAGGTGAAATAACGAAACCAATACTCCCCAAGAAGTCAAAAATACGAACTAAAATCCAATCTCAACCTTAATTCATTGGAGCTAAAGCATAGCTCAATTTGGATTAGCTTCAGCTATAGTACATCGCAGAGAAAAATAGAACAGGCCCTAGAAATGAAAAGACTAGAAAATCACATACAAATCACTGAGGCAACCAGTTGACAACAGAATTATAATGCTCTCTGTCCCATTGAAAACAGATTTGTGGCCTAAGGGCCTCAATTATATTACTAACTAATACTTTTGTGGTAGAAATCATATGGCCTTGTGTTACAAATGGTATCGAACCAATCCCATACCCAACATAATCTGACCGCAGGTGTATTATTTAGATCAAATGGGATTTAACATGGTTTGACTTGCAAGGCCCCAGTGGTTAGACTGATATTGATTTGGGAATTTCGGAGAGGTAATCCATTTATAGGAGCGTTTGTAAAGTGCCATATCCTATATTTGGTACCTTATGAGGCAAGAGAAAATACTTTTAAGTGGCAGGCAAGTTATGGTAAGCAGCTGTTTAACAAATAAATATGAACACTTCATTAATAGCCTCATACATTACACTAAATTATTTCCAAACTTTCTCCCCAACCAAACGAAGTAAGGCTGTTATTAAAAGTTTTGAGTTTTTGTTTTACATTAAATTATTTCCAAACTTTCTCCCCAACCAAATTAAGCCAGCCTTCTATTAAAATTTTTGAGTTTATCTGTTTCATCTTCATTGATTCCGGCCTGATAACAACATAATCCTTCTTTTTTTTTCTCCAAAAAATTCCCATAAAAAATTGTATTTTCAAGCTTAATTACGTTAAAGAGAGTAACAAGCGAAAAACCCGGCTCTTCAATAGAAATCCCTGCAGTGAAGTCACCCGAGGGGAATTATATTCACCCTTCTTTCAGCTCAGCTCTTGTGATTGTGAAATGGTCTCTGTGGTTCGCTTGCCCTTGTGACTATGCTTTCTGTGGTGAACTTTTGCCGACTCTTCACTCTGTTCATGCTTAGCTGGAAGGTTAAGGTAAGGACGTTGAATTTGCTTTTGTAGTCTCGGATTATAAAGAAGAGCTAGTCAAGGCTTTTCTCTTAGGTTTCGGAGTGATCTATCTCTCTAACTAGAAAAAGAATAAGAGAAGGAAGATTCAGTAAAGTTTACTTACCTTGCTCTGTAGCCGGGCTACAGATACATAGATTCGGGGGAAGGATAATAGGAATACCCCGATTGATAATAACTTCAGGAATCAATCCCAATTTGAGAAAGCAGAGTTAAAATTTTTTAAAAACAAAAAAAAAAAAAAAACACACTCACTTTTCCCCAAGATTCCAGGTATCCAAACATAGCTCAATTACTAAAAAACTATAGAGAAACAATTCAACGATCAACTATACCATAAAAATCCAAGGCTCCTCATCGTCTTCAACCTCCCAGTCATCGTAGTCATTGTCATCAGACCACCAGGCCCTCTGCTTCGCGCCGCTGCTGAACCCAAAATCATCATGGAGATCATCACCTTCGACGTCCAAATCGTCCTTGAAACTGTATCTGATCCTTCCACCGTCATGGTGAGAGCCACCCGCAGCGCGGGACCCGTAGGTTCTGCAAAATACTGTATTGCTGAGAAATGGGAGGAATTGGATCTTACTATTGCTGGAATTAGGGCTCAATAAACATGGAAATGAAGAAATTGAGAGCCCAAGCAGAGGAAGGGCTCCCATTACGCTTCATTTGATAGTGTGGTGAAAGGAAGTGAGCTGCAGAGATAGGCCTTCGCCAGTTAAGGATAACAAGGGAAGAAAATGATGAAGTAACCGGGTTCCGGTTTAACCCGAACCGGTTTGATTTTCTTAAGAACAGAAAAAAATAAGAAGAATCCTCGAAATCATTGAGTGATCATGCAACTCATGAACAAGTAGTAAATTAGAATATAAATTTAAACTTGTAATGATAATAAGATGCCGTTTGGGAAGCTTAGAGAATTCCTAAATTCTTGAAATAAACATTATGTTTTTTAAGTATAATATTAAAGAATTCCTTAACACGAAAAACTCGTTTAAGTATATTGAAAACCGAAATAAACAGTTTCGAAAAATCATATTAGGAAAAACTATAAGATTTTAAAAAGATATCTAAGTTAAAATTGACATATTAGTTCTTAAATCCTATCAAACTACTAAAATAATTATCTACCGATGTCAATTCGAATAAAAAATTATTAAATAATAAGATTATATTATTTAATTTTTATTATAGAAATTTTTTTTAATCAATTTAACTTATCTTTTTTCAAATAATAGGAATAACAAGCACAAAATTATTTATAAATTTTCATTTTTGTAACACTACATATTTTATGGTTATTGACTTCATTTTTATTTGTCAACGATAATAAACAGAAATAGAGACAACTCAAGATAAAAGATTAGTGTCGAAATTTAAATATTTTAAAATGAAAGCAAGTTTGCTATAAGTTAGAGTTGTATTATTATTGTTACTTTTTGACTACCATGTGGAGTGTTTTTTTTTTTTTATTGACTAGTTATAAGAATAAATTGAAGATATTATTGTTTTAAATTTTTAATAAATAAATTCTCTAACAAATAATTAAAATTAGTGGTAGCTTATTGTTACTGTAAATATTAAGTTTTACAGTAGAGCTTTTTTACTTACATAAGGAGAGTTCCTATAATTTTTGAGTTTTCTATGTTAAAAATTTTAATATTTTTGTGTGACTATTTTTTAGTGTTTTAGTGCAGATTTTATTATATTTATTTTAATTTATTCTCACTCCTCATAAATTTATTGAATTAATTCCCTATGTACAAAAAAGAATAAATGAATGTGGTTAGTACAATTGGGTTCAAAAACTTCAACAGTCAGGTACCCGAGACAAAAACGGGTGAACCAGCAGCTGCGATGCCGTCCATCTTTTCGCTGAATCTTTTTGCAAACAACAGTCTATGAAGCTTCGAAACTCGGCGGAACAATCCTCTGGAACGCTGGGCCTCTCACCGAGACACATCGCACACATCAACGTCACCCAGTCCGGTGTCTGACCCGGTTCCAAGAACGGAAAACGACCCATGTAGAGCTCCAGCAAAGTCACCCCAAAACTCCAGATATCTCCCGCATAAAGATTGTCATCTTGACCGTAAGTCGGATTCGCCGCACGTTGTTCGCTGCCACGCAATCTACGAGAAGCCTTCCGGTGAAGTCGAAATACTTATGGAGTACATGGACGCTGGCTCTCTCCACACCCTTCTGCAGGAACGGAGTTCTTTCTCCGAAAAGCAGCTGGTTCCCGTCGCTCGACAGGTTCTTGAGGGTTTGAAGTACTTGCATGGCCAGAAGATTGTGCACAGAGACATCAAGCCCGCCAACCTGCTCGTATATTCAAATATGGAAGGCTCGAAG
>NW_019013967.1:1222-24696 GCF_000150535.2 Carica papaya | reverse complement strand
GAAGGTCTATGGTGAATTTGACTTTCCTGTCTACTAGCAGTGCAGGTAGTTCATCCGGAAATACATCTGAAAAGTCTCGGACTACTGAAATTTTTTAAGAAAGACATGGTAGTGAAAGTAAAAATAAATAGCGCATTAAAAATGCATTATGCAAATACGAATACAAGTGCACGTTATCTTAAAATATATATGCGTGCTTAATAAATTGACTATGCAACGTGTTATATTTTATATCAAAAATATGATATTTCAGTATATTATAAATAATCGAGTGTTGTTAATATAATATCCCATATTGAAAAAATTAATTGAAAACATTACAACAATGTTCTATATTTACAAAATTTTTATAAAATATATTGTGCTTTTTCATCAGCATAATTACTACTTATGACAGACACTGGTGAGGAACCCCAATCTCTTTTGGGTTTGAGTTTTTTCCAAAAAATACTGCCCTCGAAAACAGATTCCTTCAAGAAAATATGAATTCCAAATGAGAATATTTGATTAAAAACATAAGTATCTAAATCCTTTCATTTTGTTGTACATTTATTGGGAAGAATGACGAGATTAATGAAAAAGCAAACATAAAAATTTAGTTAGATAATCCTAAAATTTTGACTAAAATATCTCTCATGGAAACACATTTAAATCCCTATGGATTCAAATAGAGTATAAATCATTTTTAATCAATGTAGAGAAGATTAGAGAAGATGAGCAATCATCGAAAGCGTCAAGAAAGATAATGTACTATGAAAGATAACTCACCGTGGTGAAGAATTGAGCCAAATCGGAATAGTTCTATAGAGAAGCTTCATCAAAACCTTTTATGGCTAAGGTTGAAAAGAGGAAAATGGTTTTTAAAATAATTAGTAGGGTGGTAATTGTATGATATTCTGTACTTTGAGATTTTCTTCTTCAGATTTTAATTTCGTTTTATATATAACTTATTAAACTTCATGGTGGTTTTGCAATATTCGCTATAATTTTATTACCAAGCTTGAAATTTTTTGTTGACTAATTTATTATTCATGTATGGAGGAACATGAAAAATATTTACATTATCTTCCCAAATTTGATATATATATATATATATTAGGAAATAGGTTTGTAATTATATAATACTGTGTATTGAGATATGTAATTCAAATTTTATTCATCCTTGCACATATGCTGACACTATTTTTATTATCTTGTCAAATTTGATAAGCAAGAAAATGTGGCTGCTAATAACTATTTCTAAGAAGATTCATCTCATTTCGTTCTACAAGCAAGGATGATTTGGAAGTGGTAAATTCGTATAACTTATAGGTAATATTATATCAATCTTCAAGATTTTTTTACTACATATTTCAATGAGGTGATTGTAAAGCATTCCAAACAAGTAAGTTTTTAAAGCTGATAAATTTACATAGAAAATTCGTCTAAATCAAATTATATATTGAACATACATATTTCAATGAGGTGATTGTAAAGCATTCCAAACAAGTAAGTTTTTAAAGCTGATAAATTTACATAGAAAATTCATCTAAATCAAATTATATATTGAACAATATAAAATAATAATGCCCAACTTGGTGACTCGGAACGAGTAAGTCATCAAAATCGAAAAAAAATTATATAGAAAATTCATCTAAATCAAGTTGTGTTGGATAGTGAAAAATGATAATGTCCAACTTGATGATTTCAAACAAGTAAGTTATTAAAGCCAATAAATTTGTATAGTGAATTCATCTAAATTAAATTGTGTATTGGATAGTGAAAAATGATAATGTCAAACTTAGTGACTTCAAATGAGTAAGTAATTAAAGTTAAGAAATTTATATGAAAAATTCACCTAACTCAAGCAATATGTTGGATAGTGCAAAATGATAAAGTCAATCTGGTAACACCAAATGAGTAAGTAATTAAATCCAAGAAATTTTTATAGAAAATCTACCTAACTTAAACTATAGGTTGAATAGTGCAAAATGATAATGCACAACCTGATGATTCCCAATGAGTACGTAGTAAAGTTAAAAAATTTATACAAAAAATCCACCTAACTCAAGCTATATGCTGGATGGTGTATAATGATAATGCTCAATCTGGTGACTCCAAATGAGCAAGTAATTAAAGCTAAAATATTTATGCAAAAAATCCATTTAGATCAAGTTATAGATAGTGCAAATAATAATGTCTAACCTGATGATTCCAAATGAGTAAGTAATTAAAGGCAGAAACTTATATAGAAAATTCATCTAAATCAGATTATAAGTTTGATAGTGAAAAATGATAATGCCCAGTCTGGTAACTCCAAATAAGGATGTAATTAAAGCTAAGAAATTTATATAGAAAATCTCTCTTAATCAAGTTAAATATTGAAGTGCAAAATGATAATGTCCAGCCTAATAATTCTCAATAAATAAATAATTAAAGTTAAGAAATTTATAAATCAGTTTATATATTGGATCAAGCAAAATGATAATATGCAATCTGCTCCAAATGAATAAGTAATTAAAGTTAAAAAATTTATATAGAAAATTAATCTAAATCGAGTTATGTATTCGATAGTGCAAAATGATAATATCTAACCTGTTGACTCCAAATGAGTAAGTAATTAAAGCTAATAAATTTATAAATCAAGTTATATGTTGGATAGTACAAAATGATATTTTCCAATCTGATGAATCCAAATGAGTAAGTAATTAAAGATTAAAAATTTTATATAGAAAATTCATTTAAATAAAGTTTGATGTTGCATAGCGCAAAATAATAATGTCAGTCCGACGACTCTTATAAACACTATACATTTTCTATCAGTTCCTAGTAAATTATAAACCAACTTTTTTATCTTTTCTTCACATTGTCTTTTTCTTTCACTTTTAGCAATGGATAGGAAGGGCAAGGGACGTTAAAAGATTGAGATGGTGAAGATGAGTAACGAAACCAACCTCCAAGTAACTTTCTCAAAACAAAGAGTTGGTCTTTTTAAGAAAGCTAGTGAACTGTCCACTCTTTTTGACGTTGATATTGCAACGATTGTTTTTTCCCCTGTAAGAAGGCTTTTTCTTTTGGTCATCCTTGTGTTGAAAAAGTGATTGAAGATTTCATTTGTGGTAATCCTCCACGAGATACTTCAGGAGCCATGACGCTCATTGAGGCTCACCGCAACTCAAGGATACATGAGCTCAATATGATCCTCACACAGGTTTGAGTAGACCATATTTAGATTTTAAAACTTAATATACTTATTTGATCTTATTTTTGTTGGATTAAAACTTATACTGACTTGTACTTATTATTTGAAAAATATAAAAATAGGTTCTCAATCAATTGGAAATCGAGAAAAATCGCAATGCGGAGCTTAAGGAAATACAAAAAAAATGTGAGAGTAAGTGTTGGTGGATGGGTCCGAAAAAGGAAATGAGTTTCTCACAACTTGAGCATTTAAAGACATCTCTTAAGGAATTGAAAAAGAAAGTTATTGAATAAGCTGAGACGATTATAATTCAGAACGAATTAAACATGATGCCTCATGTATTGAACGACCCAAACGCGATACCTAACTTGTTCAAGGATAATCCCAATATATATATTCAAGGAAATGGGAAAAAAAGATTCTACTAAGTACATTTCTTGATTAAGTCTTGGAAGGATGAAATTAAAAAGAGTTGTAAACACGATGCTTGTAGTTTGTTTTATTTTATTTATGTTAGATATCTGGTGCCTTAGCATTTGGGTTTTCATCATGTTCCTTTTCATTGCAGTGTTGTGGTACTTTCTAAGAGTGTAATAATAACATAATTTTTGTATCTATGCATTTATTTTTATTTTCAAGTTGAAATCAACCAACTATTCTAAGAGTTGTAATGGGAGAAAATATTTTAAGTAATTTACTTTTAACTCATTAACTCAAGACAAAGGTAACGTCTAAATATAAAAAAAAAAGATATTAAAGTCACATAATCGTGCTTCGATAAGAACATGAATCATCTTTGGGAAAACCTTCAATTATGTCATATTTATGCAAGTTAATTTTTTACGTTGACAATTATGAGTCTCTATTTTTGAATAAATACCTGTGTTGGTTAATTAACTAATATATATATACATCAAATTTAAAACAATATAAATAACATTTAATTAAAATCATACAGGGAAGTACAATCTCTTATATAGGAAGAAATATACCAACTATTCAGTTAAATAATGGTTGGTACAAGTCACATCTTGAGTTAGTCTGAAATATAATAAATGAAATGAATTAACTATATGGTAATTATGCATCCACGGACAAACTATTGAATTTCATGATCAAATTTTTATACATTGTAAGAGTTGTGATATATTTATTAAGTGACACTCTTGGTGACCTGTATGTTCATCCAATTTATTGATGCGATAAAAAAATCATGATGATGAGTCAAAAGTGTTTAGTCATAATAAATCAATTATATTGGTTAAAGTCCTATAAATAATTTAATACTAAGCCTATATGGGTCACATGCACAAGCTCCAGCTAAGAAAATTCTACTACTTTAATGTGAGTAATTAATCTTAAAATAAATCAATAATGAAATTAAGTAATATTCATGGGAAAAATTTTATTGAGAGTACTTATCTAAGTATGCAAATATATCTATATATTTGGGAATATATATCCCAAGTATGGATAATATCTTTATTAAATGTTAATTGTTTATTTAACTTATTCAATTATATGAGATATAATTTAAATAAAAATTCCCTAAAAAATGCATGGAAGATTTTATATTAGGACCAAACAGTATTAAAAAATTTTTTTCGATCAAATGGATCAAAGAAATTGGATTTTGTTTAAGCAGGCTCATGTTGAAGTGTTGTACAAGTAAAATAATTATAAGTCACCTTTTGAAAGAGCTAAACATGAATTATATGAATTTTAAGTTTAACTGAATATCACACACAATCGAATTAAAACTTTATTGTTATGAAGGTTAATCGAGTGTCACAATTAAATTTAATTATTTAAAATTTTGAATTTTAAATGTGATCCAATTGATAGTTATAATTTAATTTACAACTTCGATCCTTCCTTAATGCTTATAAATAAAATTAAAATTATCCATAGTACTAATGATCAATTAATTTTATAAAGAATTCATCATAGTTTTTAAATTTTAATATATCTTATAATACATTTTTAAATTTTTTATTACTTTAACAGAAATTATCTAAGGATTTTTATCAATGCAATTTGATTCAGTGTGTCTCCTAACAATAGACAAATAAATAAAATTAAAAGTAGCTCTCTTACCTTCTCAATCCCAAATTAATATCGAGAATATATATACATATATATAACATAAAAAATGTAAAATTTTCAAGAAGGTTCGATTTTCATGTATATCCATCTAGCTATGTATCTATATATGTTAAAATAATGATGATTTTGCAAATTGTATAAAAGTACAGCTAAAATTTAACTTTAATTGTCCAGACTTTTCCTACCATATATTTCAATAAGGAGGAGATTCTCAAGCAACCCTAAACAAGTAAATTATTAAAACAAGAAAATATATACAGGATGTCTACCTAAAATTTATTAATTCACAACCTTGATTCAAATCTCCTATAAATATCACTCATTTCCCCCTCTTTCAATACAAACTATTTCTCTCCATTAATCTCTCTATTAATTTCTCTCTGCACATATTCAATACTTGTAACCATGGTGAGAAAGAGTAAGGGACGGCAAAAGGTTGAAATGGCGAAGATGAATAATGAAAGCAATCTCCAAGTCACTTTCTCCAAACGTCGAGCCGGACTTTTCAAGAAGGCGAGTGAATTGAGCACTCTATGTGGGGCTGAGATTGCTATTATCATCTTCTCACCCGGTCAGAAGGTCTTCTCTTTTGGCCATCCTTGTGTCCAAACTGTGCTGGAACGTTTTGTTAGTGGTAATCCACCACAAGCTGCATCTGGAACCATGAAACTCATTGAGGCTCATCGGAACACTAGTGTCCGTGAGCTAAACATGCAGCTCACTCAGGTTATTTTAATTAATTTCCTTTCTAATAAAACATTTTCGGTATAAATAATATATATTAATTTTACCACATGTACAGGTTCTTAACCAACTCGAAATCGAGAAGAAGCGAGGCGAAGAGCTTAACCATATGAAAAATGCAAATGAGAATCAATATTGGTGGATGGCTCGCAAGAACGATATGAGCTTGACACAACTTCAACAACTGAAGGCCTCTCTCGATGAACTGAAGAAGAATGTGGCTAAGCATGCTGAGAAGATTTTGATTCGTACCCAAAATAATCATCATCCTCATCATCATCTTCCTCATCCTCATCCTCATCTTCCTCATCCTCATCCTCATCATCATCATCCTAACCATCCTTTTTTTCTAGGAAGTTCTTCCGATGGAGCAAGTCTTCCTTTTGAGACAAAGCCTGCTGGATTCAGTTCTAGTATTGTTCCATTCAACAATCCGAATATGATGCCTCCAAAGTATCATGGATTTGGCCAAGGATTCTTCTAAGTGAACTTTTTTTATTTATTTAAAATGAATTTTTAATTTTTCCAGCATAGTAAATGCCACAGTATTAGTCTTTATATTATGTTGGGTTTTAGGATTTTAGCTTCTAACGAGTAAGGGTTTGTTTTAGAAAATAAGAGGCGTCTTATTTTATGTTATTTGTTTAAGTACTTTGTAATCTTTCAGTGATACTGCATCTAGTTCTTAATATAAGTTTTCTTCCTTAAAACCCTTTGCGCTTGATTATATATATATATATGTATATATCTCAAACATTCTACTACGCTTTTTTTTTTTGTCATGCATTGTGACACTATCAACTGCTACCTATATAACATATCGTAATATGTATTATTTTAATATATAAACAATTATTATCAAAATATTTACTCATTTATATTCACCATACAATATGTAAAACACATATATACAAGAGTTTAGCCTCTATTATATATATATGTGTGTGTGTGTGTATATATATACAGTGATCTATTATCTCTTATTTATTGTATACCATACCTCGAGAGATTGAGGAAAGTTTAGAGCTTGAGGTAAGCATACTAGAAATTTTCAATATTAAAAGCTTTCAACTTAGAGATAGATATTAGATTACACAGGCATGAGTTTTTGTTATTCAGGTAAATTTATGGAATAATTAGCATGCACAAGAATTAAATTACGTAAAAATTATAATCTACTATTTTCTTATGTACAATTTAAACGTATGTATGATACTAAATGACTGTTTGAATCCAAATAAAAATAGAACATATAGGTTGTAGAGAAGGTAAGTAGTAGATCTATATATAGATCAACTTTAAAAGTATAATATAGTTAATTTATTCTTATTTAACAAAAAATTTGTAAGAACGACATGATAGAGAAAATAAAAATAAATTGTGCATTAAAAAGATGATGCATGTACAGATATAAGTGCGCGTTTTATTGAAATGTATATACGTATTTAATCATAAATCTGGCTATTACACTCCTATATTGAATTTGGAGCTATGTTGGAATCATAAATCTACTCAGCATATTATATTATTTCTCAATTTTTTTTTATTTCTATTCCATTTGAATTTCTATTTTCTATATTTTTACACTGGATCTTCAACTCGTGTATGTCTACAATTTATATCTTTTTCCCATGAAGACATCCTTCTATGCTCTAAGTTCGGTGTAGGTATCAAATATTGATCATATTGTAGCTATTATGTGAAGACAGCTACTAAATTTTGTAATAAAAAATTTGCTGGCAATGCTTCTGAAATGCAGGGGACACTGCATATGGATTGGATAGATTGGTTATATTGTTAGCAGGAGCTAGTAAATAAGAGATGTCATAGCTTTCTTGAAGAAAACTATCGTACAGTGTGCTCTCACCCGAGCACCATCTGAAGTCGATCCACAGCAGCTAAAAGATCTTTCAATCTAAAACCAATAATCTCTTCTGTTTTTAGTCTGAACATATTTCTAAACCAGAGTTTCAAACATATATTTATACGGGAGAATTTGACTCTGCTTCCCAGTTCATGTGATCCATTCAATTTTGATTAACGAGGGTCTTATTTTTGTATACTTATCTTACTATTTTTTAAAAAACTCGTAACAAAGAATGAAATTTTTTCGCTAAGGAAAACATATTTCTTACCAGATGCTTAATCAATGCATATAAGTGTGATATTCAGTCTTAAAATTTTATTTCAAAAGATTTATTGTTAAACATATTTTCAGACTAATTTTGTACACTAAAACTAAATATCTTTCAATTTTGAGAGCAAAATTAATCTTGAGAGCAATAAAGGAGGCCGATAAGGAAAAACATACTAATAGATTTAAGATTAAATAGAAAAAAAAAAGAAAGAGAAATAGGAAGGGCTACTGAATGATGCATTAACATGGCAATACTATTATGATATATAGTTTACATTTTGAAGCCTTATGAAACACAAAGTGATATGCATGAAGAACATATTGCGTTCAAGGACAAAAACAGAACAAGAAGACTGGAATATAAAAAATATATAGACACGTTTATATCAATGAGATTATGTCAAATTCAATAATAACGGTAGAATTTAACTTCTCTCTTGCGTTATACCGAGTGCATGACATATTCATTATCAGATAAGATCATCTTTTTGACCATGTTAAAATCGAGCCTTCTAAGTTACTTGAGAACAACTAAATGATATGTTAATACGGGAAATGCATAAAAGGCAAAAACTCTTGA
Source organism: Carica papaya (assembly GCF_000150535.2). The sequence goes on along the minus strand of NW_019013967.1, from coordinate 15,948 downwards.
ACTATTTCACTTTAGTTAATTTATGCATGATGTAAGAGCATTAGGTTATATAAATCTTCATAAACTTTCTATTTTGTGTTCCAAGATCGTGGCTATTATGATCATTTCCATGCCATTAATAAATTTCTTCTTTGAGATTGAACCAAACTTGATGAAATAATTTATTCATGAATGCATCTAATAATAAAAACCAAACAAAAAAACTGAAATAAATAAATAAAAAACAAATAGATAGATCATATCGATGAGACTATTAAATTTATTCAGGGTAAAAACATTTTTAACTTCCCCCTAGCATTACACAATGAACGACATATTAGTTGTTAGATAAGATCACCTTACTGACCATTATAAAACTTAACTTGTTGATTTACATAAAAACAGTTATATGAATTGTTAGTAAGTGAAATGCATGAAAAAGAATAATATTGAACATTAGTTTGTTTTAGTCAATATTAGAGAATTAGGTTCTATACACTTACGTATACATTTCATTTTTGTATTTGTCATGATCATTAATGCGCCAAGGATGAATTTCTTCCTTAGTTTAAATCAAGTAGTAATAATTTGTTCACAAATGCATCCAGTGATAGAAGCTAGATAAGAAGACTGGAACATAAAAAATATACAAACATATAAACTATCTCGATGAAATTTTATTAAAATTCACTAATAATTAAAGAAATTTAACTTATCTCTAGCATTATACTAAATGAATGAAATACTAATAGTTGAATAAGATCATCTTGACGACCATGATAAGAACAAATTTTTTTATTTAGTAGAAAATAATTAAATGAACTATGAACAAGGAAAATACATTAAAGGGAATTTAGGTTCAACATGCTTGTGTAAACTTTCTATTTTTATATTCCAAGATCACCGTGCTCATACGATCATTGACAAATGAAGAATAAGTTTTTTCCTTGAGATGTAAGCAAATCAAAATTCATAAATGAATGTTTTACTATGTACTAGTATGAAAGGTAAAGAATTCTTGATAGTATCATAAATTTAAGTTTTGGATTATGTCAAGATATTCCTTACCTTATATTTCAATGAAAAAAGGATTGTAGCCAGAAACGTAAATGCATAAAAGTTAAGTAAATCCACCTAACTCAACCTGGATAGCCTCAAGTGGTACCTCCAAACCTTATAAATACCTTGCGTAGTTTACAATCCTCAATTGCAATAATAGCATACTTACATCCTCTCATCATAATCTCCATTATATTCTTCTCAATTTGCCGAGGTTATCTTTTGTTATTTTCAGTTTTAGCAATGGCAGATGAGGGGACATCAAGTAAAAGCAAAAGTCGTCAAAAGATCGAGTCAAAAAAGATGGAGAATGAAGCCAGTCTCCAAGTTACCTTCTCAAAACATCGAAGTAGCCTTTTTAAGAAGGCGAGTGAACTTTGCACTCTTTGTAGACCAGATGTTGGCCTTATTATTTTCTCCCCTGGAAATAGGGCCTTCTGCTATGGCAATCCTAATATCGATATTGTGATTGATCGTTTTCTTAGTATTGATGTTCGTCCAGCTCGAGATCCTCACAACGACAATGATACTCAACAAACAATCAGTAGGATCATTGAGGTGTTAGCAACTTATTTGTTATCTTTTTTTTATAATATCTATTTATGATAATCTAAAAATTATCATGACTCACTAATACTTAAATCTATGAAGTTACGTGATATATTTTGAATTCTTTGTTGGACTTTCAAATCTTTAGCCTAACTGCTTAACTAATACTGCAAATACATGAATATGTATATATGATAACAGGCTCAAGACAAGGAGGAGGCAGCAAGGAAGCGAGGTAAAGAGCTCAAACAAAGAAGAAAAGGCTTGATGAAAGAGCTTTGGTATATGCATTCAATGGACAAATTCAACCTGGAAGAGCTTGAAGTTTTGGATGCTGGTATGAAGGCCTTGTGGAATGATGTTGTCGAACTTACAAAGAAGCTAAAGAAGGAACAAGGTAACTCGAGTTCAGCTGAGGGTTCTCCAAGGGATGATGAGATGTTTTACTCAGATCCAGCAATGAAGGGCTTGACTACTTTCCCCATGCCTAGTATGCCCAGCAACCCAACTCATGAATATGCCCCCAGCAGTACTAATTCAACTCCTCCCCTGAGTAGCTTCTGTAACCTAGACTCTGGAAATCCCAACATAATGATGATGGATAACCCGTTGAATGATTCAAGCATGGCGTTAGATCCTGTTGATGACTTGAAGGCCATGCCTAGGGATCTCTTCAATAATTTAGTCATGATTGAGTCAGATGATCCAATTGCATCACTTAATGCAGGAGATAATCCAGACATAATATGTGATGCCTTCGGGAACCAAATTGCAACAATGGATATTAATCTGTCAAATGATCCAAATATTGGGCTTAATGAGTTTTTTAATCCGAGTACTATACCTCATGCACCAAATGATCCAATTAGCACAACATCTGATGCTCTAAATATGATACGTATTGTGCCAAATGATTCAAATCTAGACTCAGTATTTGATGGCTTCACTCTAGAGATGTTATTTGCGGATCCATTGGATGATGAGAACTTCATTGTGGACAATCCAAATGAGGCGGCTAACGGTGATAATCCAAAAAAAATGCCGCCTCCTCTTGCAGGGAATGTTCTAGGAAGCGGCCAAGGATTTTAATGACTAAGTTTGTTGATTATCTTGAAATGAATCAAGGGCTAGTTTGAAGAGTTTCAGTATCGTGTCTTTTGTTTTTGTTTGTCTTGTCTTTCAAATAATGATTTGGGAATTTGGGATTTCAATTGGCTTGAGTTTTGTATTTGCTTACTTTCAGGTGGTGTTCTTGTGTGTGCGTGTGTGTGTGTGTTTTTTTTTCTTTATGAATGTTGTCGTTGTTAGTCTTGGATCGAGTTAATAAGTATATGTGTGTTTCATGAGTGTTGTTTATTTTACATTCTTGTTAAGTACAATTCTGCAAATCTTTAAAAATATTTAATCTTTTATAATCACCCTATAAAGTACATTTATATGATAGTTCTGTCTCTTTATATATATGTGTGTATGTATGTGTATTTATATATATGTATATACAGTAGTCACTTATCTCGCATTTATTGTAAACTATATCTCGAGAGATTTAAAAGAGTTTAGAATTTGGTATCAATACACTCGAGTATATGAAAATATTAAAGCTCTTTAAGTACGTAATAAATTTATTATTTTTAGAAAGTTAATTATTACATTATATATAAATATATGTATGTGTATATCTATGACTTTGAAGAAAAAAGGTAAAAGATTATTCCGCGTACTCATTTTGCTTCCCTATTCCATTATATAGAAATATATAAATCTGTTGGTATATATTTAATTTGGTAGCATGCTTAAGATTTTGTATAATTTTAACTTGTATTTAATTTAAATTACAATACAAATACCACATATCTGAATTGGAAAAGAGTTATGATTCTAAATCAAATTCAAATTATAGTTTTTAAAAATCTTTAATATGAGTTTGGATTTTGTGATTGTATTAAAAATTCTGAATTCACTGATATAATGTAAAATAATTCAATTGACGTTTAGTCTCAATATCCGAATGTTAAAATGAGAATGCTTTTGTTATTGTTAAAAAATAAATAAATAATTTATTATGAAAAATTATATCTATCATTCTCATATATATTAGTTTCAATATAGATATTCAAAAGGACAATATAGTATTCTCATTACAGTTAAATGTAATAAATTATATGACAGATATAATTTATAATGTATATATTTTTTTAAAAAAAATTATAAGCTATCCAAAATGCAATAGATTGAAAGATCGATCATTCTCTTAAATATATTATTTTCAAATTTTAATATTCAAAATAACAAATAATGTGAAAGAGGTTATGAACTATTTAACTCGTCAGGATCTATTATATTTTCAAAAAGAATTATAATAGGTTATTTACGTATATAATATTCAACATACAAAACTTAGTAAATTAAAGATTTATCATTCTCTTAACTATGGCGAAATACTTTTAAATTCTATTATCTGAAAGGAAAATATAGTATACTCATCGCAATTAGGAATAATAAATTACATATGTAATAATATGTTAAAATTTACGTACTTAATAAATTTACTATACAACGTGTTATAGTTTATATTAAAAATATGATATTTCAATATATTATAAATAATCGAGTGTTGTTAAAATAATATCTCATATTGAAAAAATTAATTGAAAAATTACAACCATGTTCTATATTTACAAATTTTTTATAAAACATACTGTGCATTTTCATTAGCATAACTACTACTTATGATGGAAATTGGGAGGAACCCCAATCTCTTTGGGGTCTGAGTTTTTTTCCAAAAAAAAAAGCTCTCGAAGACAGATTTCTTCAAGAAAATATTAATTCCAATTGAGAATATTCGATTAAAAACATGACTATCTAAATCCTTCCATTTTGTAGCAAATTTATTGGGAAGAATGACGAGATTAATGAAAAAGCAAACATAAAAATTTAGTTAGATAATCCTAAAATTCTGACTAAAATATCTCTCGTGGAAACACTTTTAAGTCCCTATGGATTCAAATAGAGTATAAATCATTTTGAATCAACGTAGAGAAGATTAATAGAGAAGATGAGCAATCATCAAAAGCGTCAAGAAAGATAACATACTATGAAAGACAACTCACCATAGTGAAGAATTGAGCCAAATCGGAATAGTTTTATATGGAAGCTTCATCAAAACCTTTTATGGCTAAGGTTGAAAAGATGAAAATGGTTATTAAAATAATTAGTAGGTTGGTAATTGTATGATATTCAGTACTTTGGGATTTTCTTATAATTTTAATTTTTTTTTTATATATAACATGTTAAACTTCATGGTGGTTTCGCAATATTCGCTATAATTTAATTACCAAGTTTGTAATTTTTTGTTGACTAACTTATTATTCATGTATGGAGAAACATGAAAAATATTTTCATTATCTTCCCAAATTTGATATATATATATATATATATTAGGAAATAGGCTGGTAATTATATAATACTGTGTATTGGGATGTGTAATTCAAATTTTATTCATCCTTGCATAGATGTTGACACTATTTTCATTATCTTGTCAAATTTGATGAGCAAGAAAATGTGGCTGCTAATAACTATTTCTAAGAATATTCATCTCATTTCGTTCGACAAGCAATGATAATTTGGAATGGTAAATTCGTATAACTTAAAGTAATATTATATCAATTTTCAAGATTTTTTTACTATATATTTCAATGAGGTGATTGTAAAGCATTCCAAACAAATAAGTCTTTAAAGCCGATATATTTACAAAGAAAATTTGTCTAAATCAAATTATATATTGAACAATATAAAATAAAAATGCCCAACTTGGTGACTTAGAACGAGTAAGTCATCAAAACCAAAAAAAAATTATATAAAAAATTCATCTAAATCAAGTTGTGTTGGATGGTGAAAAGTGATAATTTCCAACTTGATGATTCCAAACAAGTAAGTTATTAAAGCTAATAAATTTGAATAGAAAATTCATCTAAATTAAATTATGTATTGGATAGTAAAAGATTATAATGTCAAACTTAGTGACTCCAAATGAGTAAGTAATTAAAGTTAAAAAATTTATAAAAAAGATTTACCTGACTCAAGCAATATGTTGGATAGTGCAAAATAATAAAGTCAATCTGGTAACACCAAATAAGTAAGTAATTAATCTAAGAAATTTTTATAGAAAATTTGTCTAACTCAAACTATAGGTTGAATAGTGTAAAATGATAATGCACAGCCTGATGATTCCAAATGAGTACGTAATTAAAGTTAAAAATTTTCTACAAAAAATCCACCTAACTCAAGCTATATGTTGGATGGTGTATAATGATAATGCTCAATCTTGTGACTCCAAATGAGCAAGTAATTAAAGCTAAGAAATTTATGCAAAAAATCCATTTAAATCAAGTTATATATTAGATAGTGCAAAATTATAATGTCTAACCTAATGACTCTAAATGAGTAAGTAATTAAAGTAAAAAATTTATATAGAAAATCCATCTAAATCAGATTATATGTTTGATGGTGAAAAATGAAGATCCCCAACCTGGTAACTCCCAATGAGGAAGTAATTAAAGCTAAAAAAATTTATATAGAAAATCTCTCTCAATCAAGTTATATATAGAAAAGTGCAAAATAATAATGTCCAGCCTAATAATTCCCAATAAATAAGTAATTAAATTTTATAAATCAACTTATATATTAGATGGTGCAAAATGATAATACGCAATGTGCTCCAAATGAATAAGTAATTAAAGCTCAGAAATTTATATAGAAAATTAATCTAAATCAAGTTATATATTCGATAGTGCAAAATGATAATGTCTAATCTGTTGACTCTAAATGAATAAGTAATTAAAGCTAATAAATTTATAAATAAAGTTATTTGTTGGATAGTACAAAATGAAATTTTCCAATTTGATGAATCCCAATTTGATGAATCCCAATGAGCTCAATATGATCCTCACACAGGTTTGAGTAGACCATATTTAGATTTTAAAACTTATTATACTTATTTGATCTTCCTTTTGTTCGATTACAACTTATACTGAATTGTACTTATTATTTAAAACATATGAAAATAGGTCATGAATCAACTGGAAATCGAGAAAAATCGCAATGCAGAGCTTAAGGAAATACAAAAAATATGTGAGAGTAAGTGTTGGTGGATGGGTCAAAAACAGGAAATGCGTTTCTCAGAACTTGAGCATTTAAAGACATCTTTTGAGGAATTGAAGAAGAAAGTTACTAACGAAGCTGAGATGATTATAATTCAGAACAAATTAAACATGATGCCTCATGTATTAAACGACCCAAACACAATACCTAATGTGCTCAACGATATTCCCAATATATATATTCAAGGAAATGGAAAAATAAGATTCTAGTAAGTGCATTTCTTGACTAAGTCTCGGAAGGATGAAATTAAAAAGAGTTGCAAACACAATGCTTGCAGTTTGTTTTATTTTATTTATGTTAGATATCTGATGCCTTAGCATTTGGGTTTTCATCATGTTCCTTTTCATTGTAGCGTTGTGGTACTTTCAAAGAGTGCAATAATAACATAATTTTTTTATCTATGCATTTATTTTTATTTTCAAGTTGAAATCAACCCGCTATTCTAAGAGTTGTAATAGGAGAAAATATTTTAAGTAATTTATTTTTAACTCATTAACTCAAGACAAAGGTAACGTCTAAATATAAGAAAATAAAATATTAAAGTCACATTATCATGCTTCGATAAGAACATGATCATCTGTGGGAATACCTTCAATTATATCATATTTATGCGAGTTAGTTTTTACATTGACAATTATGAGTCTATTTTTGAATAAATACTTGTGTCGGTTAATTAACTAATATACAGACATTAATTTTAAAATAATATAAATAACATTTAATTAAAAACCTACAAGGAAGTACAATCTCTTGTACAAGAAGAAATATACCAACTATTCAGTTAAATAATGGTTGGTATAAGTCATATCTTGAGTTAATCTAAAATACAATAAATGAAATGAATTAACTATATGGTAATTATGCATCCATGGACAAACTACTAAATTTCATGATCAAATTTTTATACATTGTAAGAGTTGTGATATATTTATTAGATGACACTCTTGGTGACATGTATGTTCATCCAATTTATTGATGCGATAAATAAATCATGACGATGAATGAAAAGTGTTTAGTCATAATAAATCAATTATATTGGTTAAAGTCCTATAAATTATTTAATACTAAGCCTATATGGGCCACATGCATAAGCTCCAGCTAAGAAAATTTTATTAACACATAAATGCTAGCTATGAAAATTCTACTAGTTTGATGTGGGTAATTAATCTTAAAATAAATCAATAATGAAATTAGGTAATATTCAAGGGAAATATTCTATTGAGAGTGCTTATCTAAGTATGTAAACATATCTATATATTTGGGAATATATCCCAAGTAGGGATAATATCTTCATTAAATGTTAAGTATGCAAACAAGGAAGATTTTATATTAGGACCAAACAATATTAAATAGAAATTTTCAATCAAATGGATCAAAGAAATTGGATTTTGTTTAACCAGGCTCAAGTTGAAGTGTTATACAAATAAAATAATTGTAAGTCACCTTTTGAAAGTACTCAACATGAATTATATGAATTTCAAGTTTAATTGAATATCACGTGCAATCGAATTAAAACTTTATTGTTATGAAGGTTAATCGATTGTCATAATTAAATTTAATTATTTAAAACTTTGAATTTTAAATGTGATCCAATTGATAGTTATAATTTGCAACTTAGATCCTTCCTTAATGCTTATAAATAAATTAAAATTATCCATTGTACTAATGATCAATTAATTTTATAAAGAATTCATCATAGTTTTTAAATTTTAATATATCATATAATACATTTTTATATTTTTTATTACTTTAACATAAATAATCTAAGGATTTTTATCACTGCAATTTGATTCATTGTGTCTCGTAACAAGAAACAAATAAATAAAATTAAAAGTAGCTCTCTTACCTTCTCAATCCCAAATTAATATCGAGAATATATATACATATATATAACATAAAAAATGTAAAATTTTCAAGAAGGTTCAATTTTCATATATATCCATCTAGCTATGTATCTATAAATGTTAAAACAATGATGATTTATCAAATTGTATAAAAGTACAGCTAAAATTTAACTTTAATTGTCTAGATTTTTCCTATTGTATATTTCAATAAAGAGAAGATTCTCAAGCAACCCTAAATTATTAATATAGAAAAATATGTACAGGATGTCTACCTAAAATTATTAATCACAACCTTGATTTAAATCTCCTATAAATATCACTCATTTCCCCCTCTTTCAATACAATTATTTCTCTCCATTAATCTCTTTTTTAATTTCTCTCTGCATATACTCAATACTTGTAAGTATGGCGAGAAAGAGTAAGGGACGACAAAAGGTTGAGATGGTGAAGATGAATAATGAAAGTAATCTCCAAGTCACTTTCTCCAAACGCCGAGCCGGACTTTTTAAGAAGGCAAGTGAATTGAGCACTCTATGTGGGGCTGAGATTGCTATTATCGTCTTCTCACTCGGTCGAAAGGTCTTTTCTTTTGGTCATCCTTGTGTCGGGACTGTGTTGGAACGTTTTGTTAGTGGTAGTCCACCACAAGCTACTTCTGGAACCATGAAACTCATTGAGGCTCATCGGAACGCTAGCGTCCATAAGCTCAACATGCAGCTCACTCAGGTTATTTTAATTTCTTTCCTTTCTAATAAAACATTTTCAATATAAATAATATATATTAATTCTACTACATGTACAGGTTCTGAACCAACTCGAAATCGAGAAGAAGCGAGGCGAGGAGCTTAACCATATGAAAAAGACAAATGAGAATTAATGTTGGTGGATGGCTCCCAAGGAAGATATGAGCTTAACACACTTCAACAATTGAAGGCCTCTCTCGATAAGATGAAGAAGAATGTGGCTAAGCATGCTGAGAAGATTGTGATTCGTACCCCAAATAATCATCATCCTTATCCTCATCTTCCTCATCTTCATCCTCATCATCATCATCCTAACCATCCATTTTTCTAGGAAGTTCTTCCTGTGGAACATGTCTTCCTTTTGATACAAAGCCTGCTAGATTCAGTTCTAACATTGTTCCATTAAACAATCCAAACATGATGCCTCCAAAATATCATTGATTTGGCCAAGGATTCTTCTAAGTGAACTTTTTTTATTTATGTAAAACAAATTTTTAATTTTTCCAACACAGTAAATGCCTCAGGATTAGTCTTTAGATTATATTTGGTTTTAGGATTTTAGCTTCTAATATGAGTAAGGGTTTGTTCTAGAAAATAAGAGGCATCTTATTTTATATTATTTGTTCAAGTATTTTGTAATCGTTCAATGATATTGCATCTAGTTCTTAATATAAAATTACTTCGTTCAAACCCTTTGCGCTTGATTATATATATATATATGTCTCTCTCTCTCAAAGATTCTACTACGCTATTTCTTTTTATCTTCTTTTGTGACACTATTAACTGCTACCTATATAATGCATTATGCAAATACGGATACAAGTGCTCGTTATCTTAAAATATATATGCGTACTTAATAAATTTACTATGCAACGTATTATATTTTATATAAAAAATATGATATTTCAATATATTATAAATAATCGAGTGTTGTTAATATAATATCTCATATTGAAAAAATTAATTGAAAACATTACAACAATGTTCTATATTTACAAAATTTTTATAAAATATATTGTGCTTTTTCATCAGCATAACTGCTACTTATGACAGACACTGGTGAGGAACCCCAATCTCTTTTGGGTTTGAGTTTTTTCCAAAAAAAAAAAACTACCCTCGAAGACAGATTCCTTCAAAAAAATATGAATTCCAATTGAGAATAATCAATTAAAAACATGAGTACCTAAATCCTTTTATTTTGTTGTAAATTTATTGGGAAGAATGACGAGATTAATGAAAAAGCAAATATAAAAATTTAGTTAGATAGTCCTAAAATTTTGACTAAAATATCTCTCATGGAAACATATTTAAGTCCCTATGGATTCAAATAGAGTATAAATAATTTTGAATCAATGTAGAGAAGATTAGAGAAGATGAGCAATCATCGAAAGCGTCAAGAAAGATAATGTACTATGAAAGACAACTCACCATGTTGAAGAATTGAGCCAAATCGGAATAGTTCTATAGAGAAGCTTCATCAAAACCTATTAAATCTAAGGTTGTAAATATGAAAATTCGTTTTTAAAATAATTAGTAGGGTGGTAATTGTATGATATTCTGTACTTTGGGATTTTCTTCTTTAAATTTTAATTTCTTTTATATATAACTTATTAAACTTCATGGTGATTTTGCAATATTCGCTATAATTTTATTACCAAGCTTGTAATTTTTTGTTGACTAATTTATTATTCATGTATGGAGAAACATGAAAAGTATTTTCATTATCTTCCTAAATTTTATATATATATATATATATATTAGAAAATAGGTTTGTAATTATATAATACTGTGTATTGGGATGTGTAATTCAAATTTTATTCATCCTTGCACATATGCTGACACTATTTTTATTATCTTGTCAAATTTGATAAGCAAGAAAATGTGGCTGCTAATAACTATTTCTAAGAAGATTAATCTCATTTCATTCTACAACCAAGGATGATTTGGAAGTGGTAAATTCGCATAACTTATAGGTAAATTTTATATCAATCTTCAAGATTTTTTTACTACATATTTCAATGAGGTGATTGTAAAGCATTCCAAACAAGTAAGTTTTTAAAGCCGATAAATTTACATAGAAAATTCGTCTAAATGAAATTATATATTGAACAATATAAAATAATAATGCCCAACTTGGTGACTCGGAACGAGTAAGTCATCAAAATCGAAAAAAAATTATATAGAAAATTCATCTAAATCAAGTTGGGTTGGATAGTGAAAAATGATAATGTCCAACTTGATGATTCCAAACAAGTAAGTTATTAAAGCCAATAAATTTGTATAGTGAATTAATATAAATTAAATTGTGTATTGGATAGTTGAAAATGATAATGTTAAACTTAGTGACTCCAAATGAGTAAGTAATTAAAGTTAAGAAATTTATATTAAAAATTCACCTAACTCAAGCAATATGTTGGATAGTGCAAAATGATAAAGTCAATCTGGTAACACCAAATGAGTAAGTAATTAAATCCACGAAATTTTTATAGAAAATCTACCTAACTTACAATATAGGTTGAATAGTGCAAAATGATAATGCACAGCTTGATGATTCCAAATGAGTACGTAATTAAAGTTAAAAATTTTATACAGAAAATCCACCTAACTCAAGCTATATGCTGGATGGTGTATAATGATAATGCTCAATCTAGTGACTCCAAATGAGCAAGTAATTAAAGCTAAGAAATTTATACAAAAAATCCAAATAGGTCAAGTTATAGATAGTGCAAAATAATAATGTCTAACCTGATGACTCCAAATGAGTAAGTAATTAAAGGCATAAATTTATATAGAAAATTCATCTAAATCAGATTATATGTTTGATAGTGAAAAATGATAATGCCTAGCCTGGTAACTCCAAATGAGGATGTAATTAAAGGTAAGAAATTTATATAAAAAATCTCTCTTAATCAAGTTAAATATTGAATAGTGCAAAATAATAATGTCCAGCCTGATAATTCCCAATAAATAAGTAATTAAAGTTAAGAAATTTATAAATCACTTTATATATTGGATGGTGCAAAATGATAATATGCAATATGCTCCAAATGAATAAATAATTAAAGTTAAAAAATTTATATAGAAAATTAATCTAAATCGAGTTATGTATTCGATAGTGTAAAATGGTAATGTCTAACCTGTTGACTCCAAATGAGTAAGTAATTAAAGCTAATAAATTTATAAATCAAGTTATATGTTGGATAGTACAAAATGATATTTCCCAATCTGATGAATCCAAATGAGTAAGTAATTAAAGATTAAAAAATTTATATAGAAAATCCATTTAAATAAAGTTTGATTTTGCATAGCGCAAAATAATAATGTCAGTCCGACGACTCTTATAAACACTACACATTTTCTATCAGTTCCTAGTAAATTATAAACCAACTTTTTTATCTTTTCTTCACATCGTCTTTTTCTTTCACTTTTAGCAATGGATAGGAAGGGCAAGGGTCGTCAAAAGATTGAGATGGTGAAGATGAGTAACGAAACCAACCTCCAAGTAACTTTCTCAAAACGAAGAGCTGGTCTTTTTAAGAAAGCTAGTGAATTGTCCACTCTTTGTGACGTTGATATTGCGATGATTGTTTTTTCCCCAGGTAAGAAGGCTTTTTCATTTGGTCATCCATGTTTTGAAAAAGTGATTGAATATTTCATTTGTGGTAATCCTCCACGAGATACTTCAGGAGCCATGACGCTCATTGAGGCTCACCGCAACTCAAGGATACATGAGCTCAATATGATCCTCACACAGGTTTGAGTAGACTATATTTAGATTTTAAAACTTAATATACTTATTTGATCTTATTTTTCTTAGATTAAAACTTATACTGACTTGTACTTATTATTTGAAAAATATAAAAATAGGTTATCAATCAATTGGAAATCGAGAAAAATCGCAATGCGGAGCTTAAGGAAATACAAAAAAAAATGTGAGAGTAAGTGTTGGTGGATGGGTCCGAAAAAGGAAAGGAGTTTCTCACAACTTGAGCATTTAAAGACATCTCTTAAGGAATTGAAGAAGAAAGTTACTGAAGAAGCTGAGACGATTATATGTAGGCTTTGGGTTACCTATTAATTATACTAATAATTTGGAAGTCATTATGAAATGATTTGAGCTCCAAAAATATCATTTGAGAAAAAATTCTTTTTCGAGTCAGTAATAAACCAGCAATTTGCATGCAGTTTTTCATGCATGCATGGCTTGATTTTGATTTAATTTGAACTTTAAACATGTTCTATTACATGTAAGCTATCTCTAGAGCATTTTGTTTAATTAAACTGATAAATAAAGCTCTAGAAAATTACTAACAAAAGTGCCAGTTTGATCACGTGTTGTGCTCACAGGTCACCAGAAAACTCGATAGATTTTCACAATTTTCGGCACCGGTCAGCCACAAATCACCCTTCTCTTGGTGGTAGGCCCTTCGTCGGAGATCTTTGCCTCTCGTTTTCCCTCTTTCCACCTTTTTTTCGCTAAGAATAGCGGACTTCGACCTCTCATTCTCTTCTTCTTCCTTTCTTCTTTTCTTATTTTTTGTTTCTTTCTTTCTTTCCAAATTGGGCTGGGTTGAGTGGTTTGGATGAGTTTTTAAATCCAACACTAAATAGATCTAGACTGCACAAACATCGTACGTGTGGTCGCGTACAGTCCATTGGATAGGCCTTGGCAAAATTGTAATTTTGCCATCTTGTTCCCTCAATCGCTAAATCGCGATTCTCTTTTAGATCTGAACCATTTGTGCGTAGGACCGTTAGATTGCCTTAGAACACATGCATGTCATTCGATTGGCATCTTGTACGTGGATTGTTGGATCACAATCATTTTCTCTGCATATTTGCACACTGTTGAATTTGAACACTGCAATTTTCATTGTTGGATTATCTTATAACACTCAGGATCGTCCAATCTGCTTACCATGGGTGCCCACATGGCTGACCACATATGCAAGTCAAATGCCACGCGACTTTCTTTGATTGGTGGCTGCCACATCACTAGTCCAGTGACCCATTTTTTAGAAATTATGGAATGACCCAGATTTCGATTTTTCTTTAGATTTTAGCGCCTAAATCAATTTATAAATTTATAAAGGACCCCAAATAAATTTAATTTTATTCAATTTAGTCTCTAATTTTATTTTTTGCATATTTAGGGGTAAATTTATTTATTTATTTATTTATTATTATTATTTTTTTTTTCTTTTCTTTCTAGTCCTTACATACACTCCCCCCCTACAAAGAAAATTTGGTCCCTCAAATTTTGTTACCTTACATCCAAACAATTCCGGATAATTCCGTCTCATTTCGTCTTCCCGTTCCCAGGTTGCCTCTTCCTTGGCATGATGTCTCCATTATATCTTCACCATAGGTATCACTCTGCTCCTCAACTTCC
>NW_019013965.1:0-22499 GCF_000150535.2 Carica papaya | reverse complement strand
TCAAGAAGACCAAAATCTATATTCCGATCAGTAAGAGGGTTGTAAGTAATTTACTTCCTAAACTCTCTTCAAGTGTTTGTTGAGGTTAACCTCCAAGAACATCTATTTATTTGTTTTTAATCATGATTTTGTTTTTTTTTTACGAACCGCTGTAGTAGGGACATTACAATAACTTTATTAGTTATTTAAATTTATTATGTAAGAAATAAAAATCCTAACTATATCATTTATTTCCGTAATTAAAATATAAATTCGTTTCATTTTAATTTTCAGACATTTACATTTAATCTTTTAAAATAATAGTGATAAGAATATTATTAGGTCAACTATATACCCATAATAAAAAAAATAATTTTCTCTGCCCCAACCCACCTAATTAAAGATTTTAATCACTTCCACATAAAAGAAATCAAATAAATTAGTTGATAATTAAGTAATTATAATATATATTATTATTTCGACGTACTTAATTAAATATTCCAAATATATTTCTAGTTAAGTTGCTGACAACATTAAAAGGACTATGAGTGGATTATCGATTTATAAATTGAAGTGAAAAAACAAGTTGACATTGTTTCTAGCTGGCCCTCTTCATGGCGTATGAATGAGATGGTATTGCAAATATTGAACATTGATCTAAATTTAAACCCTAGTAAATCATTCGAATTTTTTACATATATATATAATATTTGTGGGTGTGTGAATGAAGAAAATGAAATGGGCTGCAAAAGTTAATTAAAAAATGTTAGTGAATTGTTTATTTTTAACATGACATAGTAATCAAGATTGGTCTTATATTATCAAAACAGGTAAAAGAGAGCTGTCTAAGAAAATGTCAAAAGTAGACTGCTTCTAATGTTATATATAATTATTTGAATGTATGTATGTATGTATGCATGCTAAACTCCAGCCTGTTTGATGGTAATTGTTGATTTGTTCCTTTGCAAAATTCAAAACTTTGGGAAATGGCAATTGCAGCCAAATGGTGACTTATCAGATTTTCCATAATATATTAGCTTCTGAATTTCTGTTTTACTTTTGCTTTCTTCTATTTGATTACGTTCGCCATACATGAGACCTCGTCATCCATAAATCTAAAATCATATATCATTCACTTACCAATTTTTGGGTTGTGTGAAAGGAGAGGAAAAAAAAAAATATGAGAACTTTTGAAGGTATTGAAGCTAATATTGTAAACATTAGGAATAAATGGTTTCATGCCTTTTAAACTTATTTAATTACCCCATGATGTACATAATTAGAAAGACATTTAATTAGTTATGAACTACCTAATAGATATGTAATTGTTTTGTATAAATATAGTACTTCCTTATTTCTCACTTTTATTTTTGAAAAATATTATCTCTAATACTATGATTTAATAATGAAAATAAGTAAATTTTATTTAACAATTTTAAAATTAATTTATGTTGAGAACGTTAAATTTATTATTATTATTTTATATTTATATAGTAATCGATTTATAATATTTAATTTAATAAAATTTATAATTTATTTTATTAATAATAATTAAAAAAAAAACAAAAATATTAAAAGACTAAAGTAATAATTATGGTTTGAAAATACCATTACCTCAAGCTCGTCAACTCTCGAGAGGTTACTATCTTCTTTCTTTCTTAAATTTGATTTTGACAGCATGAGATTAAAATTAAAAAAATAATAATAATCTCAAAACAACAAATTATACATGTTATAACTCCTGACTCCATATACAAACTTCAAACTCTGTAAATTTCATAATCGAATGACTTACTGCCCTTAAAGCCACCCTATCATCTGATTGTACAAGCTCCATTCTCCATTTAACGCGACTGCTTCCGGGTCAAGCTTACAAAATGCACGTTTGTATCCATCTTCAAAACCGATGTACAACTACTCTTGGTCTATATGCAAATATGGCAGAATGGAGCATGACCAAAGCCCAAATCCAACAATTATAGCAACCGAGTTTCCGAAATGCTGGGCAAAAAGAAAATCATAAGAGCCATTTCATGTGAATCTTTTAACTCCATTTCAATTTTTCTTTCCCCAAAAAATCTTAACTAGATGCTGAACAACTCCAACTTCTGGAATTCTTAGGGCAGGGTCATTACATCAAACAAATCAAACTGTAGTCTTGGACCACGACATCAGAACATCCATATAAGTCATAAGCCTAAGCTGCACAGAAGCTTGTTTATATAGACCCATTAATCTCATTACTGAAAATCGAGAATTTTCCAATGTCAGTTCAAATAAAATCAAAGTCCCAGGTAGGAATATGAATATACCAACATCATTCCTGTTGTTTTTCTTAAGATTATCAGACTACCTCCTCTTTTGTACACTACTGCACAAGATTAGAGGGCTGTTAGCAATTTCAGCAATCTATATACAAGTATCCAAGATTATGATTATACTCAGTTAGCCATCTGGCTTTTCGTTTATCTGACCATTCTTTCCTTCGCAACATCACCAATGCAAACAGTTAAAGCAGCAGCTTGGCCGGGCAATCTTGGGACATTTGGGGCATTTTGGCTTCCAACAGCATCTTATGCAGCTCGGTCTCCAACATCCTGGGCATTTGGGCTGACAATGGCATTTTGTGCAGCTAGGTTTCCAACAACAGCTTGAGAATTTAGGTCTCCAGATTTTGATCCTACAGCACCTTTTAGCACTTGCAGAAGTAGCATCTACTCTCTGATGCAGACCAAGACTTTGTCGAATCTTTTTAAGGCGGATTTCTGTGGTTATGTTCTCCATTTCTTGAATAAACCGGTAGAGATGGCGTATGTAATCAGGGTAAAGCTCAAGATTGCAGTGGCCCCCTCCTTTAATCCACAATGGTTCATAGGGCTCCCTTGCCATTTTCCACAGTCCATTACCATGTAACCAGTTCACAACATCATCCTCTGTACCCTGCAAAATATTTCATCCAAACCCATTTCAGCATTTTCTACAAATTAACATTCCAGATAAAATTGACCAGAGAATTGCAAAATTAGAAACATGATCCAGTTAAAACATGGAATGAGTAAATCATGGAGAAAATTTAGAAATATGAAAGGAACTTCCATCAAAGCAAATCACAATCCTCCGCAGGATTACAGTGATTCCAGGTGGCCAGAATCTGCTGTACACCAAAAGAACTTTCACATAAACATGTTGTTCGATGGACGTGGAATACTGTCGCAGGACCATTGATCACGCTCCCTAGTCATAATATGCTAGCTCTAGCCAAGAAAATGCATTTGTGATCTAACCAAAGAATTTAACATTATTAATCATGAAACCTGTGTGGAAAAAATGAAATGAATATTTCTAGCATCATGAACTTGTCATGAGCTACCGGCAGGGGAGAGGGGGAGGGAGATTAGGAAAACAGCAGAAATGTGGGTTGATTAAAGTTTACTTCCAACAAAAATCTTTGTTAAGGAGTAAAAATTTCTAGCCACCTAATTACATGTATATGCAGCTGTTGTTTACTAATTGAGGCTGTTATTTCTTTATTGCAGAAGTCTAGGAGTTACTTACGCATGCATATAACAAAGGAAGAGAAACTCAAGCATGTTCAAGAAATTATCCGCACAAACAATAGAGAACAATCAGCAATCGAATTCCTAGGTTATCTTAATTTCTCTTTCTTCTTTCTTTCTGTCTCTTCATTCTATTACTACTTCTATATTTCTGAAATCTCTCTTTTCTGCATTATCTCTTCCCTATGGTACCAGTCGTAAGTATCACAGGGACCTGACAGAACCATTATGTAATTTTATAGGCATTTACTTTCAATGGTACCAAATGGAATGTATGAATAAAGACATGCACTAAATCTGCTTTTTTGCTGTAGCGGATTGTCAGGATTCTTCAAGGCCTCCAGGGGACAGAGATAGGGAGACCATTTATCCCCAATCTTTTTCAAAAAAAAAATTATAGTGACTTAGGCGCTCAATAAATTGATCAAAAAGGCTAGAGAGACACAACTCTTCGAGGGTCTGAAGTTAGCAGATAACGACAATATGGAAGAGAGAACCTATTTATTTTTTGCATATGACGACTTATTGCTGTGTGTTGGGATTTTTTCAAGGTGAAGAAAATCTAAACTTCCATTGATTTCACTCACTCCAAAATTAACAACTTAAAATGTTTTTAAATACACTTACACCAAATTCAAATTTTTTTAAAATGATTTACCACTATTTAAAAGATAAATATAAATCAAATCTTATAAAAGATAAACTTCTACTAACAACATAATTTTTTAAAAAATAAACATTTTCTAAATATAACTAAAGATAAATCCTATTTAAATTCAAACTAATAAATAAAATAATTTATAATTTTTATATTGGTCTTCAATATTCTCTATTAAATTAGAAATTATAATCACTAAATTTATTTTACTGAAACACTTCTCTCTAATATTTCTTGTTTGATTTTTATATTTTTGAAGTACTTCTCTTTAATTGTTGATACGCTTCTCGCCAAACTCCGATTATTGATGCATTTCTCATCAATTTTCAATTATTTGATGCACTTCTCATCAAAATCTCTTGGAGTACTTCTCTCCAATTTTCAAAAAAGGTTCTTCTTCTTAAGCAAAATTTGTTTGCTCATTCTTCAATATGCAATTTTTTTTTATATATACGCTTAAATCTTTTACAATAAAAATATTATAATTTACTTTTGTGCTAACAATCTTTTTCATCATATGATTGTTTTTTCTGCATACTCTGCATGGTGAAAATTTTTCTTTTTTGATGTTGATGAAGACTTATTTGACATCTTTGCAATGAAGACTCCTTCCATGGTTTTTTTCTTCTTCTTTTCCTCATTGCTCTTCTCTCTATATTATTTTTTCACATACGCATAACCAATAAAGACTCTGATACCACTTGTTGAGATTTTTTCAATGTGAAGAAAATCTAAACTTCCATTGATTTCACTTACTCCAAAATTAATAACTTAAAGTGCATTTAAATAGATTTACATTAAATTCAGATTTCTTAAAAATAATCTACCACTATCCAATAGATAAATATAAATTAAATCTCCTAAAAAATAAACTTTCACTAATAACATAATTTTTAAAAAATAAACATCTTTTAAATCTAATCAAAGATAAATCATATTTCAATTCAAACTAATAAATAAAATAATTTATAATTTCTACATTAATCTTCAACACTCTGCATGACTAAACCTCCGTTTTTATTGAACATCATATATGTGCTCTTATGTTATCAAGCAGTTTCTAGGCTAAAAAGCAATTTGTCCACGTTTGAACTGATCCCAGTTGGAAAAACCAACTTGTCCAAGTCTTAATTGTATCAGTTGGATATAGGACAAACTCGGCTATCTTGGTTGAAATTCTGGATTGTAGAGTAGCAGAACTACCAACAAAGTATCTAGGCTTACCCCTTGGAGATAAATTTAAAGGCACTATCATTCGAGACCCGATTGTCGGTAGATTTGAGACCACACTAGCAGGATGAAAAAGGAACTTTTTGCCAACAAGAGATAGACTGACACTCATCAAAAGAACACTAATCAATTTCTCAATCTATTATTTGTCAATAAAAATTCTACTGAGCATGACAAAAAAACTAGAGGCTATCCAATACATATTCCTGTAGGCGATTTAGAGGAAAAGAGTTTCTGTTTAGCAGCATGGGAAGCAGTCAAAGGATCCAATTCATACAAGAGGGTTAGGCATCATCTCTAGTTGAATTCAAGAAAGCATTATAGGCAAAATGGTCATGGTAATTCATAAGAGAAAGGGACAGTTGTAGTGAAGAGTGAGAAGCCAAGTTTGGCATGGACAATAAAGGTTAGTATCTAAGAAACTCAAGACATCCACAGGGGATGATTATGGAGAGAATCAACATTGGAAAAGGGGAGTTCCAGAAATGCATTCCTTGGGGGGTTGGATCAGGCCAAAAGATGTAAGGTTGAATGAATGGCTGAAGGGAGGAACACTGGAGCAACAGTTTTCTATAATCTTTTATCTGGCCTGCAACAAAGAGGCAACAGTGACATTCTTATTTTATGTCTTTGGATAATGGAGCATGAGCAGTGGACTGATAAGGAATCTCAAGATAAATAAGGATGTAAACCTAATTCAACATTTGTCATCACATGGGAAACTGTCTGCAGCATTGGATTAGTCACCATGTAAAATCAGTTCAAGCAGGCCTCTTCGCTAAAAGTCATACCAAGCCCATTTGAGAAAGAATTAAAGAAATGTCAAAGATTTCTCATGAAACCAATTTGGAAGAGTAAGGCATCACCTAGAGTGGCATTTTTTTGCTTGAAAAAGCAGCAAAGGGTTATATTTAACTCAAGATAATCTCATTAAAAGGGGGAAGGAAGTTGTGGAATGATGCTTATGTGCAAGGGAATAGCAGAGACTGTCAAGCACCTTTTCCCCTGGTGTTACATGTCCTACCAATTTCGGTGCTTCACTTATGGCTTGTTGGAACTGAGCTGTCGCCACATCAGTCAAAGAAGATATATGAGCATGGAGAGGCTCTGAGGGGATAAACAATGAGATAAGCATCTAGGCCTTATCCATTTGGCTGAAAGAGAGAAATATGAGAGCTTTTGAGGGTATAGAATTGTCTTTTAATAGAATAAGGATACTTTGCTCCAGAAATTAGGGGTTTTGATAAAAGGTCAACCTCTTTATACTTCGAGGGAGTTAGGGGATCTAATTGATATTTAATCAGACTAATAAATATTTTTTGACACAGGTTGAACTTCATTGGTGCTTATTAATACTACACTTTCTCTCTAAAAAAAAAGGAGATTTAAGCTATGTCTGAAACAAATCGAGAAATCTTCTGAAATTCATTTGTCACTTTCTATTTAATTCAACTAGGAAGAGATGCAAATCCCATTAGAAAACAAATAAAAAAAAAAAAGAAGACCTCACATGGAATTCGACATGTTCTACCGAAATTGATGAAATTTGCATGCAACTTCTACTTTAGAATTTTATATGAGATCACTTTTATTTGTTGTACTAAAAATTTTCACAATCTTCTAGCTGAACACATGGAGTTGCAACTAAATTCCATAAAAATTCTTATATGTAGCATTGGCTAACTTTCAAAGTATCAATTCCTAACTTGCAATAGTGTTCAACATCCAAACAAGAGTAAATGAGACGTCAAAACTCCAGCTTGTATAGTTATGTTTTTCTTCTATTTTTCCTCCCTCATATGTTCTCCTACATCAATTGATATTAAGGCCCAACTTCTTGTTACTATTGATATTGGATTCAAAATCTCTTATAAATTGCCAACAATATAAGAGGATGTTAGTCTCACATGGACCAAGAATGAAATTTTTTTACTTGCTTATACCAATGGTGGGAAAATTACTAACAGATGTTAATTATATATCATTTCAGGTTAGGATCTAAAATATCTCTATTCTGTTTCCCAATTTTTCCTTGTTTGTGACTGCTTGCACATGTATAAACGTGTATGAAAGGGGATGTTAATCTCACATCACAGTGATGTCGGTACTTCCACTAGTAAGATTTTCATTTTCTTCTCCTTTCCATCAACCAAAAGTAAGCCAACATCTTCTTTCATTGCTGGGTAGGGGGGAAATAAATTTTTCCTCCAAACTCAACAAACAATACACATTCTTTCCTCTCCCATGTATTAGAACATATGCTTTATATGCTTAACTGGCTGAAAGTGCTAAAAGAATAACAAGAAACGAGACTTAAGATAGAGAATGATAATGGGAATGGCATCATAGTTTATATATAAACAAATTAGTTGTACGTAGAACTATATATAATAACTTATCTTTATACAGATCTTAGAAGAAAGAATACTGGCTCCATAAGGCAAAATCATTTCAACATTACAATGGGGGCAAGATTTTTTGAAATTTATGCAGATCACATTGTCTGAGGTCCATAAGTAATTATCTCTTTGA
Source organism: Carica papaya (assembly GCF_000150535.2). Next base: position 14,543 of record NW_019013965.1, on the reverse strand, counting down.
GGAATTTATGGTATTTTTTCCGTCAATTGCGACCATGGCAAACCCCCTTTCCTGTTGACATATGAGAAAGAATACCTACTATTGAAGAAAAGTTTTCTCTATATTAAAAGAAAACCTTTCTCTATTTTGTGGGAAGTGACTGAATCTGTTCAGCTGAGCTCCTTGCTTGGGATGGTATAGATTCTCCCAAGAGCAAGAAGAATATCATTGCCCTTACTCCTCATTTCACTTTTGCGACTATTCGGAGAAAAAGTAACTGAAGGAATTTTGAGGCTCATGTTTCTAGATTTTCTAAATTGGAGATCTATGGTTCCACACCTTAATATATTTATTTTAAACACATCCTCTCCTCAATGGAGAATATCTAGAGGACCTTCTTGATATTTTGGCTAATTCTCTTTTGTAATAGTTCTATCTTATATGTGGCTCGCAAGTGGCAGCCTAGGTGCCTTTCTTTATATTAGCCATTTTTCTTTTGGAAAAAAGATCTTTCTTTAGGTCCTCATCAATCTATTGGGAAAGAACAATAGAAGAAATCTACTTGATTTCAGTTCTTCCAAGTGAAATCATTTTTCTAGAGATGAATTAGAGTGCTTAATCTCAAAGGCCAATGTTTAAATAGCATGCTCATAGAATTTCCGACTTGCCCATGGAACTACCAACTTTTCATCTCATAGAATTTCATAATACAGAGTTCTAGGAAGAGCCATCCATGTATAAAAATTGACCACAATTTTTTAAAAAATTAGTAAAGTCTAAAAATTTGGTCCTGGTATGCACAAAAGCATGCATTTGCTGTAAAAGTTAATAAATGAAAGAAAATTTTCAACACTCTCAAACCTCTTCTATTCCTTTCCCCACCTCACCCAGAAAAAGTGAATGGAAATTTAATAAGATTAATTGCTTATGCTTACTGTAGACGTGCACATCCAACCACATCCACAATTCCCTTACCAATGGATTGATTAAGAGTCAAATTACCCTAAAAGATAACTCTTGTAATCAAGATATCGTGCATAGAATTTGTCTAGAAAAAGATATCGTGCATAACTACTAACTTTTCTTTCAATCGGTAGCACGTAAGCTGCAAATCCAGATTATTAGAAGTTCCATTCTTTTCATTTATCTCATGTTTTTTTCAGACGCAAGCACTCTTATAGGCTTCTAAAGCATCTTTTGAGTCTACTGGTTTAGAGTGTATTCAACAAACAAAATACCAACCACTTTATTAGACTGATACTAACATACCGCTGTTTAAAATAAGGAACAGTAAGGCATTTCCTGATGAACACAAGCTGATATACGAAACAAACAAATAAAATCCAGTTGATTATGTAGGTGGAATTAGCAACCATGAGAAGCAGTAGCTTGGATAGAGTCTCATAGAATGTTCCATTTGAATAATTTTTCGTGTTGAAGACATCCTTCAAACGATGGAGGTTAGGTATTAGCCAGGCAGAATTAAGAATTCCATCATTCATCAAGCGTCAAGAATCAAGATATACCAAGCATTTAATCCATCTAATGTAGGCAATACAATTATCAGAAGAAATTAAGAGAACTTACATGTATTACAAGCACAGGGCATTTCACCCGCTGGATTTTATTGATATTCTGCATTTATGAAGAAAACAAAATACCAACAAGACGATGTTGATGTCCAAACTTGAAGAATGAGATCGAAACAATTAACGATTAACATGTCTAATATAAATGTTGATGATAATAGTGGTGTACCGTATATATGTCGAAGCAAAATGAGAAATTGACGTGGCAGAGCACACGTAGACCAGAAAGGATGCCACTATGGAGAACTACCCCTCTCAGCCTGGGTAATTTGGAGGCCAAATGCAGTGTTGGACCACTTCCAACCGATTGACCATATAAAATTAGGTCTTCCTGGCTAATTCCGTATTCAGTCTGGAGACACTGGTAAACTGCCTCTATATCAGCATATGTGTCAAACTCGCTGGGCTGGAAGCACGAGGAAGCGAATAATCAGTTAAGCATAATTTAAGCTTTTCCAAATAAATATCATCATAGATTAGAGAGCAGAAAAAGATTGCAAGAACAGAATTCTTGAGCATATGGCATCATATAGATTAATTAACAACTATACCATCTCCTAGCAGCAAAAGCTTCTCAAATATTTTAGAAGTCCTATCATTATATAATACTTCCAAAATCCAGTTTTTCTCCTATGAAATCCGTCCCAAAGCAGAAACTAAACTTCCATGGCATATCTATCAAATAGCATCCAAATTCCAGATGCGTTATGTTAACAAGCATTCTCTCAACAAATTATTAGACCGTGTTATAACATATAGAATAGAAAAGAAGCAATACAAATGTATCGGACACCAAACAAGAAATACTCACACTACTTTTTGCTGAACAATAGACATAGAGAGCCAAGGAAGTAGCTATCTTTATATTTGTTATCGGTTTGAGATTAGAGGATGATAACATACCTTGCCGGTTGAGGCTCCATAGCCAGAGTAGTCATATCTACATCATATTGAGCAGAAGATCAAATACAATTCCAATTATGATAATAAATATCACCACAGCAAATTCAAGGCAAATGCTGCATCAAAATTGTACATCTGACTCATAACACCATACCACAATACTGGATCCAAGCTCCTCATAAACAGAGAAGCAGAGAACCACAAATCTGAGGAACCCAGAAAACCATATCTAATAATTCTACAGTCAATAAGCTAAAACATAAAGCGGAGAAAACGTATGACCTTCAATTTTCACTCCTTAGGTTTAAGGAGGACAGGGTTTTTCCAAATCTAGAAGAGACAGCAACCGGGATGACAAGATAAACCAGACCTCCAGAGAGTAGGAGAAGATTAAACACAGAAAAAATACACCTCATAAAGCTAGAGACAGAAAATTTTAATGGAAAAAAGGCATTGTTTCAATTTCCAATCTCATCCAGACGGGAAAAGTTACATGCTTTATGCAGAGAGAATAAGAAATATACAATAAAAAATAAAGAAGCTGGAAAAGAAAACAAGAAAACAAGAAGGATAAAGGTGGAAAAGGTCTGCTAAGTGGTGGCGACACACCTACCAACCCAAAAGAAATAAATAAACAAAAAATAAAAAGAAAAAACACTGTTTAACCAGCAAACTTTACCATCTCTTGTAAAAACCAGGAAAAAATAGCATTGAAAAACCATCATCTAAGGTTATTCTTTTTCGGTAAAGATTATCTCTGGTTATTCAATAGGAACATAAACTCAACCAAATCCAACACTAATTACAGATCTGAAAGCCAAATAAACCTGGAAGCAAGTGAGGAAATGCAAGAGACAAAGAGTAAAAGAAATCAAATCAAATACATGACAAGGTAAAAGATTTACAATTTCAAACAAAAAAGGACAAACATGTTATAACTAGCACAGAACAGACTACAAATCCCACTATACAAGGGAAAGAACCCACTCAAACAACCAACTTTGTAAATATCGACAACAAATCAAAAAAAAAAAAAGAAACAAATCCGTAAGGTAATTAGCTAGATTATGTCCCTTCACAACAACAAAAAATGTACAGAGGATAAGCTTTTGGCCATTTTCAAAAATACAAAAATGACCAGAAAAATAAAAGCACTGACCCCATTAGATTAACCCTGAGATTGACCTTGAGCTGCACGAAGAGATCATAGAGCTGGCCCAAGTCGGCAGCATTGCCATGGGAGTAAAGCAGAGTGAGACGAGCATATGGATTTTTAAGATAAAAAGCTACAATCTTGTTTCCACGCTTGGTATCAACCAACAGGACATCCAAAGAGTTGTCATCTGCAACATGAATAGGCAATGATGAAGAAGTAGAAACCACTGTGAGCTTTCCGTTGTCACTTTTCTTGATCTGATACGTCGGTGGAGAAGGAGGAAAAAACGCAAACTTTGCAGCTAATTGAGACAGTGTACACCCCATTCACCCCCCAAACAAGATTTACGAGAACCCAACTCATTGAACAACGGGAAAACAAGAGAAGAACATGCGTGAGGAGAGCAAAGGAAGATTAAAAAAAGTGTTATTACGGGTAACGTGAATTGTATATTTTTCTTTTTTTCGAAATGGGTATTTAGATTCACGAGAGAGGACTGAGCTTTGTGATTTTGTTTTGGAGTGAAAGAGAGGTTTGTGGGTTTTATCAGGAAAAGAGTTTCATTGGGTTGTGTTTGTCTGGCTATATTTGTGCAAGGCTGATGTGAATTTTTTGTTGTATATTTAAAATATTTATAAGCATATATATAAAAACAGCAGAGATGAAGAGGGGAAAGAAAAGATTTTGCAGTAATGGGATTAGAGGAGGGGGGAAAACGAAGGGAGTGAATGAAGAGAAAAGGGAGTGTCTTTATCATATAGAGTTCTTAAAAGGAGAATCGCCATAACTCCAAGAACTGAGTTTCAAATGTGCATGACTTCATTGCTTGTCAGCTCTTCAGACTCTCTCTCCTTCTCTCTCTCTCCTCTCCACTATATCTATCTGCAAGTCACTCTGCTACAAGACAAATTTCCTTTTGGCCATTATTTTATTATTAGCTTCCTAACTTTTTATTTTATGCTCAGTCTCTTTCATCTTCTACGCAAATACTCTATACTCACCAGCTTTTAATGACACATGTACCTGTTTTTTTCTTTTGTATTTCATTTATCAAGCCTGATACTTGAAGAAAAAGACTGAAAATTTATTTAAAAAATCAAAATATCATCACCCAAAAATAAGTTTTAACCTATGAAATCTGAAATTTCGAATTAGAAAATACTTCTTTTTTCACAAAAGAAGAAATAATTGGAGGAGAAGTAGCACAGTATTTACATCAAGTACGAGCAGCAGCACTCCAGTCTCATTCAGGAGGAGTCAATGCAAAAAAGTATCATCATGGTGATCTTTCTTAATGGTAATCTCTGCTCAACGCCCTTGTTTGGCTAACCAGTCCTTTGAAGTAAAATTCATTTTCAACAAATTTGTTTAGCAAGTTCCTTTAATCCTATTCCGGATCAGAATAAAAAATACCTCTTCCAACCACCTTACAACGCCATCTCAACCATTTAGTCTCACACGAGAGACCACATTGAAGATTGTGCTGTCCACATTGAAGACCACATTTAATCCTTTTTTTGTTGACATATCTTTTTAATGAAAAATAATTAATAAAATAAATAATAAATTTATAAAATATAATTATTCATCACATTCTTAGAATTGTGATTAATAAAATAAAAATAACAATTTAATTTTTTATCCAAATTATCTTATGAATTTTTTTTTTTTTTTTCACAAAATGTCTTACTATAATCAATTAAAATTATTAAAAATATATTTGAGTGAAATTTTAGTATATCTTAATCTTATATAAATAAAAATATAATTCTTATCAAAATAAAAATCGTAAGTCTTTATGTAAATGTTCAATTGAAGGAAAATTTCCAAGCTAAAATTTTCTATCTTGTTATGTAATATCTCTTTGTCTTTCAATTTCCTCTGTTTGCATGTTGCCAGAGGAATAATGACGCATTGTGTCTTGTGTTGTTTATGGATTGATTCTTCGAGATACCACCTCAGTTGCTGAGATGTCAATAATTTTTTTATTTTATAATTTTATAAATTTTTTAATTATTTGTCTAAATTTTAAATAGACAAATTACAATAAATATATATATAATATTTATTATCATTTTAAATAATAGATATAATTTTTTAGTTCATTATTTATTAAATAATAAATAATAAATAATTTAAATAAGACTGAAACTATAATAAAAAATAAACATTAAATTTATTTAACAAAATGTTATCAATATATAAGTGATTTTGCATTTAAAGTAAGTGTTAATTGGAAAAATAAGTATTTTTATTTGATTAATTAATAAAACATGTATACATTTATTTATTAGGAATATCTCATTGTTAAAATACATTGTTGATTTTAAAAGATATCAAAATAAATTAGCTAAAATTGAAAATAAAAAGTATTTTAAAACATTAAGAATAAATATTTCTAAAAATATTTTTAAAACTATTTTATTTTTTATTTTTTATTTTTTTAAAAAAAAAACATCTTATACCTTCTTATTTTTGGCTAAAGAATAAAGTATTTTAAGAATACTTATAAACCCGCAAAACACATAATTAGGAAGAACCCTCTAATTTGTGACTTTACTTTATATATGCTACCAATAGAATACGGCCATATTTAAAGAGTGGATTTGTGATTGTCGTAATATTAAGATATACATACATACATATATACATATATATATATATATATGTACATACATGTGGCTTGCTTTCAAAGATGTCATTGATGGCACTTATTGACTTTATACTACTCCATTATATAGTAGCCTACTAGACACAATCATATTGTAAGATGAGCTTTAATGCTAATTGAAGTCAAACAGTGCATGACTACATCAAATCAACTTAACTATTTGCTTTAAAAAGGATTATGCATCATTAATTGTTTTCACTCATCATTAATTTGCTAATTAATTACATAATTTAATTACCACCGCATGACGTGACATATCAAAATGATATTTCATTCTTATTTTCTTAATTTTCAACATAAATATATATATATATTTATATAGACTTAAATAAAAATAAAAACGATTTTCATAAAATATTATAAATAAATTATATATGTATTTTCAATTCATATCACATTGTTTATAAACATTATTTTTATTTTCAACTATCACATGCTTTGAATGTATATAAATACAAAATAAAATAAGATTAAGACAAATATATATATATATATATATATATATATATATATATATATATCAAACATAACTTTTATACACTGGAGAGGTCAAAAACTAAATTTGAAATCATCAAATCAAACAGTAAAAATTTCTTTTGTAAACAAAAGGTTGGGGGGGTATAGGCTACTGTGGTTGTTATTTATTTATAATTCCCACATTTTAATTATACGATATGTAGAAATAAATTGTGTTTAATTAGCTTCTCTTATATTATTAATTTTATAATATAAAATTTTTATTTTTATTTTTTAAAAATAAATTATAAAAATTTATTTGTAAATATATATTTATTTTTTAATTATAAGAAATACAAGATCTTATAAGAAAATTTATATAAAGTCAATTTTTATTATTCTAAGTAAGAGATTCATTATTTTTCAAATTTGAGTTAACATATACTTGCCTTCCCATGCTCTCTTTTAATTTTTTTTTTTTTTTTTTCTGAATTTTCATAATTTATCATATTTTTCTAATTTATTTTTCACACTACAAACAAACATGGTCTTGGCCCACCACTACTGAATAGATAAAGAGTTTTCCACTTTTGATTCTTTGTTTACTACAACTTCTACTTGGTTAGGCCACAACTAAAAGTCCAAACATTTAAGACAACGTTTGGAAGAAATGAATTGTGTTTTATAAAATTCATATAAAAAAATTTAATTTAATTTTTTTTATCAAATAAATGGGTCCTTTGTTTTTTGAAAAATAAAATTGTCTACATAATAAATTAAATTGAAAAAATAAAAATAAATTTTAAGAAGAAAAACAAAATTGGGCCCATAGGAAATCCTACCCACCACCATATTCAAAACGACAAGTCGTTTTATCCCGACAGCAATCAACACTTGTTTCCCAGGGGATCAGCAGATAGCGGTGGCGCGTCGGCCTCAGACTCCACTAGTCACGTGAGGGAGCTACTGTTGGTTCTCTGTTTTGGTTTCAAAATTTTCATCCTCTTTTGATTTGTTTTTTTGACTCCTTACAAATTCTCAGTCATTATCCCTGTGGGATCCATCAACAACTCATTGATGGGGATTTATAGTTTGCAAAAATCAGTTTTTATAATTTTAAAAACACATGAAAAACTAAATTAAAATTTTAAATTTGATATTAAAATGCTATATATTCATATTATGTGAAGTTAATAGAAAGAAGGAGGGTAAAATTATATGATTAAGTGTTAATTAATTTATGGTTAGAGGATGTAGAAAATGTGAGGGTAGAACGCTTGAAGCCTGCCTAACTTTGTTATTTACAACGTGATTGCTGTTGCTCAATGTGGGAATCCTGAATTCTCACCTCCAATAGTAAATAAATAAAATAATATGTTTATGGTGAATGAGAACGTGATATGATTGATTCCATGCCCTCATTAATCAAATATCTAAGTGCATGGATCCTGCATTTTATAATATTGGGCTGTACTTGTACTAAATTTCATATATGTGTATATATATATATATATATAATATTAATACATGAAAGACAAGAAACCAGAGAGAGAGAGAGAGAGAGAGAGAGAGAGAGAGATTGGCTTTACCCTAAAAAAGAGAATAATAATAATAATAATAATAACAATAAGTTATAGTTTTTGGGCATTGGCAACCAAAGATGCAAAGAAAAAACATGAAAGTTGCAGAATTTAAATATGCATGTAGAATAAGATCCCATAATATCTTTCTATATTTTTCTTTTTCCTCTTTAGCTAGAGATCTAATAAGTATTATCAATCAATGAAGGAACAAAATATTCAACTATAAAATCCTATTGGGATTCTTTGACAAGGGAAAGAAATGGAAATAAATGTTTCTTAATCTTATTCAAGCTTGCAAAATATACTTGGTATATCCAAAATAGATGTTGTATATATAATCTACAAAGATCTTCATTAGAATTCACAAGAAAATAATAAGAAATACCTTTTTATTCATATGAGATGTTTTAACGAATTTTAACTTATCTTATTTACATCATCTAATTAAGTAACTATATTTATTATCAATAGATTTTTATATTATAATTCATATATTAAGTAAATTTAGTCACTCTGACAAATAATAATAAAATTTTTATTAATAGTTTGTGATCTATTTGTATTTTATGGTAATTTTATCTTACATTATATCAATTAGTTAAATTAAATATTTAAATTATTCTATTTTGTTATTGTTTGATTATGTGTTGATATTCAAAGTTTGAAGATATAATAAAAGATTACTAAAGAATTAAAAAGTAAAAAACTTGTTTTCTCTCAAATCTTTATTTAAACAACTTATTTTGTAGTGGTCATTTTTATTAAAACTCATCGTTATTCTTTAGGTAAACTAATGCAATAATAAATGATATAAAATTCTCATAAAATAATTTTAAAAAGTATATAAAAATTAAAGAACATTAGGTCTTAAGCATAAATATTAAAGACAATCAACTTATTTTATAAGAAAAATAAAGAATATTATTTAAACTCTAATTACATTATCCACAAACCAACAAGGAGAACTTCTCCACTGAATAATATACCTTCCTTCTTAAGCCCCCTCCCTTAAATGACATAAAAGAAAATATATAAGGGAATGAGGAACAACAAACATGAAGTTACAAATATCCATCCATGTTTCTTTAAAATCCACAATTAGATTGATTGGCACAAGGATGGCAATGAGACTTAGTTCCTTAAAGATGAGTACAGCGGTGAATTACTTGTTAACTTGTCTAAATTTATAATTTACAAATTACATGAGAAGTGCATGTAAGAAACTACAAACCGACAAAAGATAAAAGCCAAACAAAACTTAAAAATTCATTAAAATTAAACAAATTTAATTTTGAGACTTCTTTAATTAGATTAGATTTAATATAATTTGTAATAAGCCTCATTGAAAAGAAAATATGAGTAATATTTTCAAAAAAAAAAAAAAAATTGAGAGTTGCCTTTGTGTGCCACCTATCCCAACTATTTGATGTCCTTTTTTTTTTTTTGGATTATTTGGTTAAGGGTTATAGTACTATTTTATTTTGAATACATAAAGTTACTTTTTATTTTTTTTTATAGTTATTCAATTTGATTCTCTAATGTTTTTGTATTGTGTAGATATTTTATTTTCGAGTCAAATAGGAAGAATCAAGGAACGACGTTAAAGGCAAAATATTTGGAGATCAAAAAAGAAAAAGAGAAATAGATAGTAGAGAAAACAATAAGAATTATTTATTAAAATTAAAAAAATAAATTAATGATTAACAGGACAATTCACTAAGAATGATTTAAGAAAACATATTATATTTAATTTCAAGCTTTATTTTAAATTGTGATTAAAAAGTTTAGATTTTTTATATATTTTGAAAAACCAAACATGTTTCGGTAAATTACATTATAATTAAAATAAATATAAGATTTTTATTAAATTTATTACAAAAATTTACCCTAAATTCTAGCAAGAGATGAAGTTTCTTGTAACAAAAATTATGTAAATTTTGAAATAAATTTTACAAAAATTGTTTATTTCTTTCATAACTCACCTTTTAGTTATGTCTTAATATATTCAAAAAATTAATACTAAGAATAACTAAAAATGACATGAGACTGAATCAATCAGGTCATCGAGTCATTTACCGTATATATGCTACGATATTTCATGGTATTCATCTTCTAAAACCAACCCTTCTAATTTCTAAATGTCATTGGACACACTTAAGAGTATTCCTTATTATCCAATTCATAAAATCATCTACAGTTTTTCTATCAATCAATATTTTCATAACAACTTTCATACACTACAACTAAATCTCAGATAATTAATAATAATACTTCTCAAATTAGCCTGGTATATTCAAAAGATTACTCAAATTATTGTTAGCTATAAGAGTGGAACCATGTATAATGTTAGTTTGTATAGTCCTCAATAGTCGATCAACTAGCAAACATAAAGATTTACAGAGAACAGTGCTTAAAGCTATTAATGTGTCCATTGCTAAAACCATTCGATGGGAATGCACAAATGGGTGACTACTTTCCATGCCCTTTGTGAAACGTAAATGAGAAAACAAATAAAACGTTCCAACAGAGTTATCTTCAACTGACCAACAAATTGTGTTTCATAACCACAAGGACTAAAATAGAAAAAGTATTTCCAAATATACTGCACTGATTCGGAGAGAGAGCATCTAAAAAAATTTGGAGAGAGTAAATGGAACAAGTCTTCCCGAAATAAAGTGCATTCTATAACTCGGGGAACAAGAGTTTCAACTTTCAACAAATGAAATCTGTACCATTGCTTGATTACTTGCTAAAAATGCTTGTTTGTGCAGCAGCATTCCTAATCTTATCCACTGAGTATAAATTTATTGCAAGCAATCTATAGATAGAGCAGAGGAGAATAACAATTGACAAATTAGCTAAGACATCTAAAACTTAACCAAAAATATACATGTAATTGCCCATGAATGACTGGCTCCGATTCTTCCTAGGAATAATATATGTACAGCACCGACCTGATATGAACTACTGGCAAGTCGTAAATTTCTGGCTTGTTCGACTCCCATGCAATGGCATTCACCAAGAAGAGAAAACCCAGGTGACGGCAATCTCTCATGTTGGACATCAGTGGCTGATGATAAACAGGAGATCCCATGCCAGTACTGGGAACCATCTACCTAGGTTGTTTAGGTTGCTACAGGATTACAGGAAAAAGAAAGCCAACCTGCAATTGATCAAAATATATCAACTTAAACATATAATAAAATACAGTTTTGCGGATTCCATGCTCTTCTAGACTGACTTCTGCACAATTTATTTCAGAGCTGAATCACAAATCTAATATGCAGTATGCTTAAGTTTGGATATTCACGTAACTTTGGCTAGCAAGTTTCCAGCTGAAAGTTGCAACCTGAAAAGGACAAAACCCTGATCTTTTTCCCAGATATGAAAGAAAAAGAAGACTCTTGTAAAATATATAGGGTTTCTTACAGTACTATGCAAAATAGAATTAAGAATATGCCCAAGTGTCCCTCTCCTGAAATCATCAAATCAATTGTGTTACTTCCCTACATTTTCATTGCCACCAACCAGTTTTTCCATGTGTCAACATCAGCAAATATTTGCTCAACTAGGCAGTGGTTAATAACTCGTGTAAGTTGCATGTATTTGAGATGCCAGAATCAAGAGCAACTTTCATATTATTAAACATAACAATAGAGACAACCACACTGCTTAATGTTGAAACTATCCTTTTTGCATGCAACTGGATTATTTTTATCACATAGCTCTTTGCAGAGAGTTTTTGAATTGGGCATCATAAACGCAAAAATTACTGATTCTAAACTATTTCAGCAAGCAATAAAACTAAAGTACCTACACCAGATATGGAGAGAGGCACAAACAAATTACTAAGACCATGGTTGTGACAAAGCAATGCTTGGTGATGATGCCTCAAGTCCCTTTTTTCTGTGTATGGCAGATTTGAGCAACTTGTACTGTTCTGTTACAGAGTTATATAAGGATTGCGTGTATGCTTCCTTTGCCTGCTACAACGAATAGCCACAATCAAAATGGATAATACATGCTTTGAATTAGAAAACAGGAAAAAATCCAGAAACTATCATCTATAATAACTGGCATAGATCCCCTAACTTTCACGGCTGCCAAGCTTAACTTCAAAGAGCAAAAAAGGTGTCACCATAAAAAAGGGGCATAAAAGGTGTGCTCTTACAATGTGCATAAATAAGCACAAATGTCTCATGCAAATATTCATATCTCTCCTGTTTTTTTAATGGAAAATAATGAATACAGTTCTAAAAGATGCCAATACCCATAATATCTGGACCTAGATGAATAAATGTGCATATATAAGCACAGATGTGCCTCATGCAAATATTCATATATCTCCTGTTTTTTCAATGGACAATAATGAATACAGTTCTAAAAGATGCCAATACCATAATATTTGAATCGAGACGAATAAATGTGCACATATCCTGCTCATAAGTACGATGTCATCAATGCCTACATACCTGAATGATTCACAGAACATTCAACAGGCCCTACAGGTGATTTATATCTATGCTTCTCAGTCAGCACTAGAGTCTACATTCCATAACATATGTGAATCTGATAATCCTACAATTCCTGCCAGAATATCCTGAATATTCTAGTTTCCATAGTGTACATATCTTAACAATAAACAGTAAGTCCCCCAATTATCTCATGTTTAATTTTTGTAGCCATCTATAACTAGGTTTCCAAAGTGTGGAGAACTTTTATATATGCTTTAAACATCCATAACAATGATATACAAAAAGATTATTCTTCTGCTCTGGTTTCATTCTCTACTCAACATGGCATTAGTGTAATTGGCCATTACTGCAACCTCTCAGACCTGCTTGCCCAAAACAGCATCCCCAGGGTTTCACACTATTGCAGTCCTCCAGACGTTACATGCTTCCTATTCCCCTCAAGTGCAGTTGCCGGCAACTAACAATCATGGAAAACCTGTATGGACTAGACCAAAGAAGAGTGTTGGCATGCCCGCTGGCACCATCTCTCCTAAGAGGCTCGAGTGCTTTCAGGTTCTAGTGGTGGACAGACAGCACCAACTCATCAATGGCAGCATAAAGGAAGAGTGTGGAAAGAGAATGCTGACACTTTGTTGGAAGCCAAAAGATGACAGCACGTCATGCATTCAGACACTAATCTTGGACAGAGAACATAAATTCCTCACTTGCATCCAGAAGGGGATTGTGGGTGCTAATATTCTACCTCCTTGCAGTGTTGTGGGAGTCATCTTCTTCAGTACACAGAGGCAGTTGGTACAGTTGGGGGGTCACCATTTTGCCTTCTTGTTTGATCTATAAGCAGAGAAACATTGTTAAAGATAAGGTGGCAAAGGGAGAAGTCAAGGTTGGTAGGTTCATTGCGCTGGAAAAAAAACCCTTCATTACAGATAAGCCTACTGAAGCTTGATGAACCAATTATCTAGCAGATCGGGGTCTTGCTTACTATTTATTCAAGCCTGTGGTCTACAAGGGTACATTACAGGGAATAAAACTAGCCAGTTGAAAAAATCCTATGATTATCCGGTGGAAATCTGATAATTCACTTATATATAATCAATTCGTGCAGCCACAAGTTTCTTGGGAGATAATTGCTTCTAGAAGCTACCACAAAATCCGGAGTGTTGCATCCCAGACACAATCCGAGATTGACAATGATGTGTAGATATGACCTGTACAATAGGTGCAAGCAACTAAAAGTTGAGATGATTGTTGCCCCACATTTTGCTGAACTAAGTGGCTTATGGCTGAACTCGACTCTTATCAAGATTTCCAAGCAGCCAATTCAATCAGGCCTTCGAATTGAAAAAACCACGAGAAGCAATGGGTCTATGATTTTCTTGTTGGTCTGAATATGAAATGTGACCAGATCCGGGTCTAAGTGCTCAGTACAGACCAATTACCATCTCTAAGACACACCTTATCATATATTCAATAGTGGACAGTCACCTAAGTGTTATGACCAATCCAATTAAGACTATGATCTCGTACCATGTACAATCAATCATGAATGGGACTTGCAACAACTTTGAAGTGAAAATGTTTTCTTTGCATACAGGTTTAGAAGAAGTCAATATTGAGATTACCCTAGATTTGTTCTCAAGAAAAGAGTATGCAAATTGAAGAATGCATAAACTAAGACAATCTTCCAGGAGCATGGTTTTGCCAGATTTAGTAACAGTATGCTTTGTTTTG